>PVLC010022730.1:0-26407 GCA_004027655.1 Graphiurus murinus
GCTTGTAATCCCAGCATTCGGGAGGCTGAGACCGGAGGATCCAGGTTCGCGGCCAGCCTCAGCTACCTAGTGAGGCACTCCACAACTTAGTGAGACTCGGTTTCAAAATAAAGAATAAAAAATAGGGCTGGGGGTGTAGCTCGGAGGTAGAATGCCCCTGAGTTCAATCCCCAGTACCGCAAAAAAAAAAAAAAAAAAAAAAAATAGGGCTGGGGATATAGCTCGGAGGTAGAATGCCCCTGAGTTCAATCCCCAGTACCGAAAATAAATAAATAAATAAACAAACAAACAAATAAATAAAGTCACATACCCAGCAACACATACTCTCTGGTCCTGTCCCGCCTCTGAACCTTGCTGCACTGGGAACCAGGCTTTCAACACAAGAATTTGGGGGGCAACATTTCAGATCTAAACCATAACCGGGGATGACTGAGAGGTTCATTCTGCTGCCCATCATACAATATGCACTTATTTATTGATTTTTGTTTTAATTCAACTTAGGATCCTGTTGTCATCATCATGGTTTCACCTTCATACTAAGCCACAGGATGCCTTAAAATAGTCATGGTCATTTGTGCCAATCCTTTTGTTACAAGGGGGAGATTTCTTCACCTCTTTTTTATTTTTCTTTCTTTGTTTTTTGGAACTGGGATAGTGAATCCAGGGGCATTCTACCTCCAAGTTATATTTTATTTTGAAATAGGGTCTCACTAAGTTGCCAAGAATCACTCTTAAGTTACTGAGGCTGTGCTCAAACCTGCGATCCTCCTGTCTCAGCCTCCCAAGTACTGAGGTGTCAGCCACTGCACCTGTTTTTTTCTTTAGTTCTTGTCTTCTGAAAGAAAGATTTCATTTGAGGGACACAGATAGCATAAGCATAAAATATTTAGCAGAGTAGACAGTTTTATGTGAGGAGGTCTTGTTAGAAGGGAACCCCCCCCCCCCCCAGAGAATCATGGAGCAGACCATCCAAGAACAGATACATCCACAGCATTGCTTGGTCACATCACCCCGTTTTATTTAATTCTTACTGTCACTTATCACTATCTGAAATTAAGAGGATATTTTGCCTATTGTCTGTCTCCACCCACTAGAATGAATGGTCCCTGAGAAAGAGGCCCTCTGTCCTTACCTGTCTTTGCCTCCAGAGCCCGGTACATCTCAGGGTTCTCAGTGAACAGATGCTTCCCGAAGGAAAAGCCGATGGCTGGGTGGATGGCGCCCTTAGAAGGAGTTCTAGGGCTAGCTGGCTTTCTCCTTCTCCCTCTCAAGATCCAGGCCCTGACCCACAAATGAATGGAACTGGAGACTCTCCCCGCCATACTGCTTCTAGGCAGAGAGCACGCAGCGAGATGGAGCAGGGCTGCGGCCATCTTCACACTACTCCTGGAGATGGCCCTCAGAGAGGGTCCCAGGATTAAAATCTTCCTCTCCTCGCTTTCACTACTTACAGTTAAGGCTGCTTCCGTGAGAAGCAGAAGAAATCGCTGACGAAGTAAGCTCAGGCCACGGGTAAGAGTAGCAGCCCAATTCCACACAGCCCTGATAAATACGACCACCTTTCACATCAGCTTTGGTGGTCTAGCCCCGCCTGAATTCCTGCCCTTGAAAAGCCCTTCCTACTTTTGTTGGAACGGCTTCCGGGTCGGACTTTAGAGACCATGCCCTCCTCGCGATGGCAAAAATACTTCTGGGTCACCTCCGCTAGCTACGCGGTGGGTTCCCCGGTCCAATGGCTGTCCCTTTATGCTTCCCATCTATCTTGCCTTGGTCCCTCAGTTGGACTACTCCGGGTCTGTAAATTGGCTCAAAGATTAGGTCCCTGCTCTCTTTTTCTGACCTGTTACGTTTGGCCACATGGTGGCAGTGAGAATTCTGAAGCGTGGGCGGTGCCAATCTTCCCCATCCTTTTGTGTCTGGAATAAAGCTCAATACTCAGTCAAATATTCCTTCCTCACTTGTCATAGTGGCTCAGGCTAGTAGTCTCGGAGAACGGAGGATGGCAGATTTGAGGCCAGCACCCAGTAATTTAGCAAGACTCTGCTTCAAAATAGGAAAGTGAACATGAGAAGGAGGGAGAGGGGAGGGAATGAGGCAGGAATTGGGGAAGGGTTAAAAGAGAGATGTGTGCATGTATGCCTTTACCAGCTTGTATCTAACAAAGATGTATGATTACAATACATCAATAAAAAATAAAAATAGAAAGGGCTAGGGGTAAGTTTGACTTGGTGGCATATGCCTGTAATCCCAATTCTCTTCTCTCGTGAAGGCTGAGAAAGGAGGATCACAGGTTTGAGGCCAGCCTCAGCAATTTAGTGAGCTCCTGTTTCAAAGGGGGGGGGGCGCGCTGGGAGTGGTGGTGCACAAATGTAATCCCAGTACTTGGGAGGCTGAAACAGGAAGATTGCAGGTTCTAAGCTAACCTCAGCAGCTCAGTGAAGCTCTCAGCAACTCAGTGAGGCTCTCAGCAACTTAATGAGACTTTGCTTCCAAACAAAAAATAAAATAGATATGAGGGTGTAGCCGGAGGTAGAAGGCCCCTGGGTTCCATCCCAGTACCACCACCACCACCAAAAAAAAAAAAAGCTGAGAGTATTATTCAAGGGTAGAATGCTCCTGGGTTCAATCCCTAATACCAAAGAAAAAGGAAGGAAGGCTAGGGGTGTAGCTCAAAGGTAGGCTGCCACAGTACCACAAAAATAAAATTCCTTCCTCAGTCAAAAATTCCTTCTCTGTAGTGGCAAAGCTCTTCTAGGCTGGGGTCTAAGTCCCACTTTCCCTTAAGTCTTTTGCCAATCTGAGAGACACGAGTGTCCTACAAAAATGTTTGTAATATATTTTTATTGATGCATTGCAATTATATATCATAATGAGGTTCAGAGTGATAGAAACATACATGCCCACAGCACTTGGTATATTTCCTTCCTGATCCCAGTCTGTTCTCCCCTCTTTACTCCGTGGACATGTTAGTGAGGTTGGTAGTGATACCTTCATATATTGCCATAGCATTATTTGAACTGTTTCCTTCATGAGGTCTTTTTCCCCCACCTTCCCTCCCATAATCCCCATTCCACTATCTTACTGGAATCGCTCTTCATATATCTGAAGTCTCTTTTGTGTCCTAATTTCTCTCAAGCTTCTACAGAGGAGACTGGCTAATCTCACTTAGCATAATATTCTCTAGTTCCATCCATTTTTTGTGCAAATGCCATAATTTCGTTCTTTATGGCTGAGTAAAATTCCATTGTGTGTTTAGTTACCCATTTATCTATTGACAAACACGTTAGTTTCTTTGATTGCTAGCCTGCTAATGCTTTCTCAAATGTGCATTTTTAAGCCATACTACTAATCTCACCATGTAGAGTGTATAAGTGATGAGAACTCCAAAAATATATATAAGGTAAATTTCACCCCAACTTGACTATTAAATGACCACTAGCACTTTAATGTATTACCTTTTACAAACTGGTAATGTTAGCCAGCTCAATAGAAATGAGCAAGTCAGGTTAAGATTGGGGTAGACTCTAGGAGAAATTAAGCAAGCTCTCCAGAAAAGAAATGATTTGCCAGTTTCCAGACTGATTTGCCAGTTTCCACTCCAAGAAACTCACCTCTCTAGACCTTTTCTCTGGAGTGTAACCCTCTTAATTGTGCCACCACTTCCCTAAATAAACCTCTTAGTTTTCCCTATTCATGTTTTCTTATGGGAAGAAGAAAATATACAGGGAAAGATTATCACCCAAAAACATTTCTGGCACCAGACTCGGAGCTTCAACTGGAACCTTTAACTCAAACTACATATGAATAAGAGCTAAAAGCTAAAAAGCAAAAAAAAAAAAAAAGGGGGGGGGGGACTATCCCTAATTGTGGTGGGAGGCAACCCTGTGAAGCAGGGATTCATTAGGCTTTGGAGCCAGCCCAGGAATCTTACAGCTTTAGCTGCAGGAGAAAACAAGCCAGGCTGAGCTGACCTCAGTGGAAGCGTACAGGCAGAGCCTTGGCTGATTCCTCAGCCCCGCTATGCACCAGCAGGCTAGCAATCAGAGAGACTAAGGCATCTGTCAACAGACGAACTAAACAGGTAGATTCACCAATGGAATTTTACTCACCTATAAAGAAGAACAAAATGATGGCATTTGCACAAAAACGGATGGATGCCCCAAAGAGCCTTCCCAGAGGATGGAGAGGAGCTCAGGCATGGTCAAGGTTAAAGCCCAATAAACGGGAATAAAATATGTTTTGAGCCAGGCATGGTGATGTGAGAAAATAATTGTATCTTTTCTGTCAAAGGAGTAATTTGATTTTAACCGCCATCTTGGAATTTGCCACCTTGTAATTCGCCATCTTGTAATACTTGGATTCCTTCACAAAATTAGCATCTCAAGAGATTGTAGGTGCTGACCCTCCCCCAACTTCCCCTGTAGCTGACCGGGAAGAATGTGAAGCTGTAACTCCCACCAACAGGAGTTCAGCACAGGAGGGGCTTGGCGTTAGGGATGTAAGACTCACCAGGTTCTTCCTCAGGTGTGCTCTCTCTTGTATATGTGGGGGCACCCTTTTTTGCAAAAAATAAAAAAAAAAGTAACACATTAAAAAAAAAAAAAAAACCAGAGCTCTGCTACTTAGTAACTGAGTGACATTAAGCAAGATGGTTAACCTCTGAGCCTCAGTTTCCCCATCTAGAAAATGGGGCTGGTGGTAATTACTTCATAGGGTTGTCACAGCATTAAAGAGATAGAGTAGCTATTTCTGCACATCTGTAATCACAGTACTTGGTAGGCTAAAACAGGATGGTAGATTTAAGGCCAGGGTGCAGTAACTTAGCAAGACTCTATTTCAAATTTTTAAAAGGGGACTGGGAGTGTAGCTGAAAGGTATAATGCTCCTGGGTTCAATCCCTAGTTACCACCCCCCTAAAAAATGTCTGAGTTAGGTGCTCTGTGTGCTTGCTTCACAACGTTCTCTGGTACTCTGAATGTGTGCATATCATTCCCTCTACTGGAGAGGGTAGGAGATGGGGACTTGGGCTGGGTGCAATGGTGCACGCCTGTAAGCTCAGTACTTGGGAAGCTGGGACAGGAATAGAGTTTCAAGGCCAGCCTTGGCAACTTAGCAAGACCCTGTTTCAAAATAAAATAGAGCTGAGGGTCTAGCTCAGAGGCAGAGGAAAAAAAAAAAAAAGTAAAATTGCATTGCCAAGCAATTTTTGAACATATGCCTTTTTCTTAATGTTATGAAAAGTTATTTCTAACAGTGACATATGCCTGTATCCCAGGCCATGGGAGGCTGAGACAGGAGAATTGCAGGTTTGGCAGCCTAGACTCTGATTTAAAACAAAAAACAAAAAGGGCTGGGGTGTCATTTGAAGGTAGAATGCCCCTGGGTTCAATTCCTAGTACCAAAACAAAAAAAGTGTCTTAAATGTTTCTTGTAAATACCTGTGAGACAATTCTTAGGCTACAAGGTCAACTGCAGAGGCATCTCTCTTCCTCCCTGCTGGAGTCGGTCTCTCTCTTTCTCTCTTTCTCTCTCTCTCCCTCCCTTCATCCCTCCCTTCTTCCCTCCCTCCCTCCCTCTCTTCCTCTCTTGATAAAGGTCTTCTTTTTTTTTTTTTTTTGTGGCACTGGGGATTGAACTCAAGGGCATTCTACCTTCGAGCTATACCCCCAGCCCTATTTTTTTTTATTCTTTATTTTGAAACCGGGTCTCACTAAGTTGTGGAGTGCCTCACTAGGTAGCTGAGGCTGGCCACGAACCCGGATCCTCCGGTCTCAGCCTCCCAAATGCTGGGATTACAAGCGTGCACCACCACACCCGGCTGACAAAGGTCTTCTAAGGAAACATTCTCTGCTTATTTGCTCCCTTCCAATCTGGAGTTTCAGTTCTCAAATTCTAGGGCTCTTTATCTTAACACCATTATAACAAAAGAAGGGGGAAACAAGAGTCTCCTTGAGTGGACAAACTTATAGTAAATAAAATATGGCTGGAAGTTTCTTTGATATGTTGGACCATCCGGACCTCATGGGCTCTCACACTTTTTGGGGATATCTAATCCAGCTAACCCTAATATCTGCATCCTTTTTTAAAAAAAAGAACTAAGGCTGTTTCATTTTTAGCAGAATAAATATTTTGGATAGGTACAATAAATATTCAGAATGGCCATACTACCAAAAGTGATATAGAGACTCAAAGCAATTGCTATTAAAATACCAATGTCATTCTTCACAGAGTTAAAAAAAAAAAAAAGTCCTAAATTTCATTTGGAAAAACAAAAGACCCAGAATAACCAAAGCAATTTTCAACAATAAGAACCATGCAGGAGACATCACAATACCTAACCTCAAATTATGCTACAGAGCTATACTAATAAAAGCAGAATAAAACTGGCACAAAAATAGACACATAGACAACGGAGCTGAATAGAAGATTCAGAAAAAAATCCTCACACCTATAGCCAGTTGATCTTTGACAAAGGTGCCAAAAATATCCGCTGGAGAAAGGACTACCTTCTCAACAAATGGTGTTGGGAAAAATGGTTATCTATACGTAGAAGAATGGAATTAGACCCCAACATCTCACACTGCTGCACAAGAGTCAACTCAAGATGGAATTGACCTGGAAATTAGACCAGAGACTTTGAAACTACTAGAAGAGGGCATAGACCAACTCTCCAACATAGAAGCACTGGTAAAGACTTCCTCAGTAAGACCCCGAAAGCTCCGAAAATAAAAATAATAATCAATAAATGGGATGACATTAGATTAAAAAGCTTCTGTGCAGTAAGGGAAACTTATCAAGAGTCTAAAGAGAGAGCCTACAGAATGGAAGAAAATCTTTGCCAGTTACTCCTCTGATAGAGAACTAATATCTAGAATATACAAAGAACTTTAAAAAAAAAACGTAACATTCAGAAAACAATCCATAGCTGGGCTTGGTGGCACATGGTTGTAATCTCAGTACTTGGGAGGCTGAGACAGGAGGATAGCAAGTTCACAGCCAGTCTTAGCAACTTAGTGAGGCCCTCTGTAACTTAACGAGACCCTGTTTCAAAATAAAAATAAAATAGGACTGGGGTGTAGCTCAGAGGTAGAATACTCCTGGTTCAATCCTAGTACCACACACACACACACACACACACACACACACACACTAAAAAATGGTAGTTGAACTAAATAGGCACTTCACAGAAAAAAGGGAAGGCAATTGGCCAATAAATATATGAAAAGATGTTCAGTATCATTAGCAATCAGAGCAATGCAAGTCAAAACTACACTAGGATTCCATCTAATTCCAGTTAGAATGGCAATCATCAAGAATACAAATAATAATAAGCCGGGCGTGGTGGCGCACGCTTGTAATCCCAGCATTCGGGAGGCTGAGACCGGAGGATCCGGGTTCGCCGCCAGCCTCAGCTACCTAGTGAGGCACTCCGCAACTTATCGAGACCTGGTTTCAAAAATAAAGAATAAAAAATAGGGCTGGAAGTGTAGCTCGGAGGTAGAATGCCCCTGAGTTCAATCCCCAGTACCACAAAAAAAAAAAAAAAAAAAAAAAAAAAAAAAAAAAAAAAAAAAAAAGAATACAAATAATAATAAATGCTGCTGGGGATGTGGAGAAATAGGAACTCATGCACTGTTGGTGGGATTGTAAATTAGTACAGCTGCTATGGAGACAAGTGTGAAGATTCCTCAAAAGACTGATATTGGAACAACCATATGACTCAGCTGTTCCATTCTTGGGGATCTTTCCAAAGGAACTGAAGTGAGAATATTATAGTGATACATGAATATTCATGTTTATAGCAGCATAATTTATAGTAGCCAAACTATGAAACCAGCTATTATCCACAGATAAATGGATTATGAAACTAGGGTACATATACACAATGGAATGTTACACAGCCACAAAGAAGAGCAAAATTATGGCACTTGCAGGAAAATGGATGTTAACTACAGAATATTTATGCTAAGCGAGCTTAACCATTCCCAGTGAATGGCCATGTGTCTTAACTTACATGTGGAAGCTGCAGAGAAATTGAGAAACAAAGGGATTTCAGGTAAATAAGGAAGGATACTAGAAGAATATTGAAAGGGATTTTGAGGAGGAGGGGAAGTGAAGGGGGAGACTTGCTGGTGGAAACAGTTTAAATAATGCTATGTTCATATATAAAGTTACCAATACCGACTTCAACATTATTTATGTCTGGGGAGTGGAAGGGAGCAGGGAAGGATCTGGAGGGAAATAACACATACTATGTGCATATATGTTCCTATCACTCTGATCCTCATTATGATGGATATTTATAATATACCAATTAAAAAATTTTAACTGCTTTCTTGAGCCCATGGTTTTTCTAATAAATTCACCTGCGTTTTCACACGTAGTTCAATATATTTTTGCTCTGATTTATTTTTGTTTTGTCTAGCTAGCAATTTTCTGGCTCTCTGAATATTGGATTTTTTTTTTTCCTCTTCTGATGTTTTTACTCTGAAACTGGCTATTCTAGGGTTAACTTTCAAGTTTGCTGGGGAATAAGAGAGAACAGATGTTCCCTTTTAGGGGATCCTAAAGTGGGGATAAACAGTGGTGATGGTCAATGTGGACCTGCCCATGGGAAGGTCAAAGCGGTCACCTGAAATATTTTTTTCAGCGTGCCCCATGGTTGGCACTCTGCCCTGCCCACCCCCAACTATATAGGTTTTCCCCTTATTAGTGTCATACAATAAAAATCTGTGACAGACTCTGTTTTGGTTTCGAAACACATTAAATCTGACAGGTACTCTGTGTAATAAACATCTGGCACTCTCTTGTCTCCTACCTTTTGAGATACAATACCTGGTTTTTCTTTGGCAGGAAAAAATGGCTGAGCCAAGAACCCCCCAAATGTGTCTCCCTCTCAAGATAGCACACATTCACCCTTGAATGTGTATTTCCTACTTTCCTAAATAAATCTCTATGTCTCTGACTGGTGCAGGCTGAAATTCTTTTCCATCATGGAACCCGAGGACCCTGCTAGTCCTGAGGTGGGTTTCTCTTTGGGAGGAACTCCTATGACCCCCTCACTGAATCAACCTTCCTCCTGTAACAGGTATGATACCAGTTTGCAAAAGGCAATTCATGAAGGTCCTAGTTGTGGTTTAATTTACCTTTTTCATTATATTTTCTGAGTTCTCCACACTCATACATTTAGCATGGTGAGATTAACAACAAGAAAAAGAAACAGTTAACTTATGCCCTGTGGAAGCCTTGGCACTATGGCTTAAGAAAGCACCATCAGGACCTGGCAGGGTGGTGCATGTCTGTAATCCCAGGAGGATTACATGGGAAGCTGAGACAGGAGGATTGCAGATTCGAGGCCAGCCTCAGTAACTCAGAGAGACTCTCAGTCACTTAGAGAGACCCTGTTTCAAAGTAAAATAAATAATAAAATAAAATAGCTCAGAGGTAGAATGCTCATGGGTTCAATCCCTAGTACCACATACATACACACAAAAAGCACCATCAGGCTAGAAATCAAAGAAAGTCACATTAAATATGTTTTTTTGTGTGTTACTCTTCTATCAGATTGGCAAGGAGATTTAAGTTATGAAAAAGTGGGAGTTAGATCTCTGCCTAGGCAGAGAAGTTATTTTTAACTGCAGAGTGCACTTTTTTTCCAAACAGGAAGGGTGGGGGAAGAGAGGAATTGCATGGATTTGTAGCCTTTTACTGCCACCATGAGGCCAAAGACTAACCAGTCAGAGAAGAAAGTAGATTAGGATGTTCTTGAACCTGATTCCTGCCCTTTCAACCCAGAGTTCCACTGAGCCACCAGGACAAGACAGATGGGAAGGCTATCTATATGTTCAGGAAGCCCACATGTAACTAGTATGTGTGGAAGAGGGATATCAGAAATGCATTTGCCCTGTGGGGTGTTTTAGCCAGCATTCTCACCACTGTTACCCAAATACCTGACATGCAAAACCTAGAGAAAGAAAGATTTGCTCATGGATCCAGAGATTTCAGAAGTCATAGTCCACTGGTCATAGTGGTGCAGGCCTGTAATCCCAGTACTGGGGAACCTGACAGGAGGATCATCAGGTTTGCAGTCAGCTTCAGCAACTTAGTGAGACCCTCCGCAATTTAGTGAGATCCTGTTTTTAAAAAAAGAGTGCTGAGGGTATAGCCCACAGGTAGAACAACCCTAGATTCAATCTCCAGTACCACACACACATACACACAAAAAGGAAGTCATAGTCTATTTTGTGGCTCGCTTCCAAATAGGAGCTCCACTACCATGGTGGGGAGCAAAGAGCAAAAAGGGTCGGAGCTACAAGCTGTGCCTGGGAGAGTCAGGGACACACCTTGCATGGAGCCTGTACCTTGCCCCTAGGGATTTATCCCAGCCCTGCTGTGCTTCTGAGAATGACTGCCTTGTTTAAGCCATGAGGTCTGGGGGACATTTTAAATCCAATCATTTTAAATTTTCATAGCTATGGCCCAAGCTTATCATCATGAACAGTTACTTCTGCTCCCCATGGTA
Organism: Graphiurus murinus; assembly: GCA_004027655.1. Classification (NCBI taxonomy): domain Eukaryota; kingdom Metazoa; phylum Chordata; class Mammalia; order Rodentia; family Gliridae; genus Graphiurus; species Graphiurus murinus. The sequence continues at coordinate 10,523 of PVLC010022730.1, forward strand.
GTGCCCTTTACAGAACATAACATAGTTTCCTGCATCTTTTCAGACCACAGTGGAGTGAAACTAGAAATCAACTCCAAGAAGCCCCAGAGTAACCATGTAAACACATGGAGACTGAACACCACACTGCTGAACGAGTCATAGAAGAAGTAAGGGGAGAAATTAAAAAATTCCTAGAAGACAACCAGGGCCAAGCACCCTCTGGCCAGAGCCTGTGCAGCCTCAGCTTCGGGAACCCTCAGGGCGATGGACCGTCGTGCGGTGCAGATTCTGCTTAAACCTCTGGTTAAAGGAAAAACAAACAAATAAACAAAAACCTCTGCAACACAGAATGGCTGCAAATAAGCCCAAAGGTCAGAATTCCTTGGCCTTGCACAAAGTCATCATGGTGGGCAGTGGTGGTGTGGGCAAGTCTGCTCTGACTCTGCAGTTCATGTATGATGAGTTTGTGGAGGACTATGAGCCTACCAAAGCAGACAGCTGTAGGAAGAAAGTAGTGCTGGATGGGGAGGAAGTGCAGATTGATATCTTAGATACAGCTGGGCAGGAGGACTACACTGCAATTAGAGACGACTACTTCCGAAGTGGGGAGGGGTTCCTCTGCGTCTTCTCAATTACAGAAATGGAATCCTTTGCCGCCACTGCCGACTTCAGGGAGCAGATTTTAAGAGTAAAAGAAAATGAGAATGTTCCATTTCTACTGGTTGGTAACAAATCAGATTTAGAAGATAAAAGGCAGGTTTCTGAAGAAGAGGCAAAAAACAGAGGCGACCAGTGAAATGCTAACTATGTCGAAACATCTGCTAAAACACAAGCTAATGTTGACAAGGTATTTTTTGATTTAATGACGGAAATTCGAGCCAGAAAGATGGAAGACAGCAAAGAAAAGAATGGAAAAAAGAAGAGGAAAAGTTTAGCCAAGAGAATCAGAGAAAGATGCTGCATTTTATTTATTTATTTATTTATTTATTTATTTATTTATTTATTTATTTATTTATTTATTTGGCTGTACTGGGGATTGAACTCAGGGGCATTCTACCTCTGAGCTATACCCCCAGCCCCATTTTTTATTTTTTTGAAACAGGGTCTCACTAAGTTGCAGAGTGCCTCATTAGGTTGCTGAGGCTGGCCGCGAACTCTGATCCTCCGGTCTCAGCCTCCCAAATGCTGGGATTACAAGCAGCTTAAGATGCTGCATTTTATAATCAAAGCCCAAACTCCTTTCTTATCTTGACCATACTAATAAATATAATTTATAAGCATTGCCATTGAAGGCTCAATTGACTGAGCAGAATTAATGTTACCAATGTCACACTGGCCAGCAAGCCCGAAATATCTACATGTACTCATTGCAGTTGTATTGAACCAGGGGTCCTAACCACTAACATCGTGACTTTGCTTTGAAACCTTTCCTCTCCTGGGTACTGAGGTGCTATGAAGCCAACTGACAAAGATGCATCACATGTCTTTAGGCTGATGCCACTACCCAATTCATTTTATTTGCAATTTGAGCCATTTAAAGACCAATAAACTTCCTTTTAAAAAAAATTCCTAGAAACCAATGAAAACAGAGACACAACATATCAAAACCTCTGGGACACCTTAGGAAAATTTATACCACTGAATGCCCACATAAGAAGAACAGAAAATCACCAAATAAATAACCTAATGACACAGTTCAAAGCACTCGAAAAACAAGAACAGTCTAACCCCAAAGCTAGTAGAAGACAGGAAATTATGAAAATCAGAGCAGAAATTAATGAAGTGGAGAATTAAAAAACAATACAGAAAATCAACAAACCAAAAGCTGGTTTCTTGAAAAAAAATAAATAAGATAGATAAACCATTGGCCAACCTAACCAAAAGAAAGAGAGAATCAACCCAAATTACCAAAATAAGAGATGAAAAAGGGGATATTACCACCAGTAGTATGGAAATACAGAGGATCATCAGAAACTATTTTGAAACTATACTCCAACAAAATGGAAAATCTAGAAGAAATTGACAAATCTCTAGACACATATAACCTTCCTAAACTGAGTCAAGAAGATATAGAAAACTTAAACCTACCAATAACAATCAAAGAGATAGAAACAGCAATAAAGAGTTCACCATACAGCAAAAGCCCAGGGCCAGATGGTTTTCCAAGTGAGTTTTATAAAACATTTATAGAAGAGCTAATCCCAATACTCCTCAAACTATCCCATGAAATAGAAAGAAACGGGAGCTTCCCAAACACATTCTATGAAGCCAACATCACTTTAATACCAAAGCCAAATAAAGACAGCTCAAGAAAAGAAAACTATAGGCCTATATCATTGATGAACCTAGATGCAAAACTACTAAACAAAATACTAGCAATGCGCATTGAAAAACCACATCAAGAAAATTATACACCATGACCAAGTCGGGTTCATCCCACGGATGCAAAGTTGGCTCAACATACGAAAAACAATCCATGTAATGCACCACATAAACAGAATCAAAGACAAAAATCACATGATCATTTCAACTGATGCTGAAAAAGCATTTGACAAGATCCAACACCCGTTCATGCTAAAAGTACTGCAGAGAATCAGAATAGAAGGAACATACCACATACCTCAACATCATAAAGGCAATATACAATAGGCTCACAGCCAACATCATATTAAATGCAGAAAAACTGCAAGAGTTCCCACTAAAAACAGGAATAAGACAAGGATATCCATTATCACCTCTTCTGTTCAATATAGTACTTGAGACTCTAGCCAGAGCAATAAGACAAGAAAAGGAAATCAAAAGGGTAAAAATAAGAAAAGAAGAACTAAAACTATCCCTTTTTGCAGATGACATGATACTATACTTAGAGGACCCAACAAATTCAACCAAAAAACTTATAGAACTGATCAACAAATTCAGCAAAGTGTCTGGATACAAAATCCATCTTAAAAAATCAGAAGCTTTCCTGTATGCCAACCATAAAACCACTGAGAAAGAAATCCAGAAAACAATTCCACTCACAATAGCACCCCCAAAAATAAAATATTTAGGGATAAACCTAACCAAAGAGGTAAAAGACTTCTATAAGGAAAACTATAAAAAGTTGAAAAAAGAAATCGACGAAGACCTTAGAAGATGGAAAGATCTTCCATACTCTTGGATAGGCAGAATAAATATCATCAAAATGGCCATCCTCCCAAAAGTGATCTACAGATTCAATGCAATACCCATGAAATTACCAAGGCCACTCCTCACAGACATAGAAAAATCAGTCCTTAAATTCATCTGGAACAACAAAAAGTCCAGGATAGCCAAAGTAGTTCTTAGCAACAAGAACCATGCAGAAGGTATCACAATACCTGACTTCAAACTCTACTACAAAGCCACAGTAATAAAAACAGCACAGTATTGTCACAAAAACAGACACACAGACCAATGGAGCAGAATAGAAGATTCAGAAACAGACCCACGTGCTTACAGTCAATTGATTTTTGACAAAGGAGCCAAAAACATACACTGGAAAAATGATAGCCTCTTTAACAAGTGATGTTGGCAAAACTGGTTAACCATATGCAGGAAAATGGAAATAAACCCCACTTTCTCACCCTGCACAAGAGTCAACTCAAGGTGGATCAAAGACCTGGAAGTCAGGATAGAGACCTTGCAGCTACTTGAAAAGGGCATAGGCCCAACACTTCAACACACAGGCACAGGTAAAAACTTTCTCAACAAGACCCCAAAAGCACAAGCAACTCAAAGGAAGATCAATACATGGGATTGCATTAAACTGAAGAGCTTCTGTGCAGCAAAGGAAACTATCAAGAACCTCAACAGAGAGCCCACAGAGTGGGACAAAATTTTTGCCAGCTACTCCTCTGATAGAGGTCTAATATCTAGACTATACAGAAAACTCAAGAAAATCACAGCTAAGAAAACAAATAACCCAATCAAAAAATGCACAAAGGATCTACATAGACACCTCACAAAAGAAGAAATACAAATGGCCAATAAATGTATGAGGAAATGTTCCACATCATTGGCAATCAGAGAGATGCAAATCAAAACTACCTTGAGATTTCACCTAACTCCAATCAGAATGGCAATCATAAAAAACACAAACAACAACAACTGCTGGTGAGGGTATGGAGAAGTGGGAACCCTAATACACTGTTGGTGGGATTGCAAATTAGTGCAACTACTTTGTAAAACAGTTCGAAGGATCCTCAGACGAATGGGAATGAATCTACCATGATCCAGCAATACCATTTCTGGGTATCTACCCAAAAGAATGGAAACCAAACTATCAGACGGACGCATGTGTATCTATGTTTATAGCTGCACAATTCACAATTGCCAAACTATGGAAACAGCCAAGATGTCCATCGATAGATGAATGGATCACAAAACTATGGGATATGTACACAATGGAATTTTACTCAGCCATAAAGAACAAAATCATGTTATTTGCAGGGAAGTGGATGGAACTGGAAAATATTATGTTAAGTGAGATTAGTCAGTCACAAAGAGTAAAAAAGCATATGTTCTCCCTAATATGCGAATGCTAGGGAGAAGATGGGGTATAAGAGGGACTTCAGATGAAAAAGGAGAAACCCTAGATAAGCAAAGAAGTTGACTTAATTGAAGGGGATGGACGGGGGTTGGGGGGAGACACCCTAATGCACATGATGTACTTTCACAAATATATCACAGTCAATCACTAAACTGAACTTGAGAAGGAGAGAGGGCGAGGGAGTGGGGTGGGAATTGGGGAAGGGGTTAAATGAGAAATGTGTGCATATATGCGTTTATCAGCATGTACCTAACAAAGATGTATGATTACAATGCACCAATTAATTTTAAAAAATTAAAAAAGAGGCTCATCTAGGAAGGTGGAGGTACAGTTAAAGGGAAGGCTGTGATAAAGGGGTTATGTTCCAGAGAAAGGGTCTGGAGTGAAAAATCTGGCAAGTCTGTACATGGCAAGTTTTATTCAATCTGGAAACTTTCCCCTTCATGTATATGCATTTGGGGAAGTCACTACCTCTTTCAGCACCCCAGCTTTGTTGTATCTATGCCAAATTAACCATGTTGGAAAATTTCCCATCTGTGTATAGCAAAACCTCCATGGGCAAGGGGAATGATACCATAAGTGCCAGAGGTTATCTTTGGGTGAGTTAGGGGTTGCTGTGCGTGCAGTAAGTTTAGTCCTGACAACGCTGCTGTTCTCTAACCACAGCCACCACTGAATCCCGTATTTCCTTTCATAAGGGCTTGCTCAATTTCCCTCATGGCCATCCAAATCTTGCCCTGGCCTGCTAATGTCTACCATGATTTGGGGATTAGTGAAATGTTTTAAGTAATACATGCTTGCAGTTGAAACATTGGGCAATGCAGAAATGCTAAAAAAAAAAAAAAAAAAAAAAAAAGCTGTGTGGCGCACGCTTGTAATCCAGTACTTGGGAGGCTGAGACCAGAGGATCCGGGTTCGAGGCCAGCCTCAGCTACTTAGTGAGACCCTCCACAACTTAGACCCTGTTTCAAAATAAAGAATAAAAAATAGGACTGGGGGTGTAGCTCAGAGGTAGAATGCCCCTGGGTTCCATTCCCAGTACTACAAAAAAAGAAAGAAAGAAAAGAAAAGAAAAAAAAAACTTTAGCTGAGAGTGGTGGTGCACACCTGTAGTCCCAGTGCTTGGGAGGCTAAGACAAGAAGATCACAGGTTTGCTGCCAACCAGAGGCCCTCAGCAACTTAGCAAGATCCCATTTCTAAAATAAAATAGGATGGATAAAGTGTAGCTCAGAGGTAGAATGCCCCTGGGTTCAATCCCCAGCACCACACACACACATACACACACACACACACACACACACACACACACACACACACACACACAAAATCCTCTATGCTCTCAAAAGCCATTATAACCAACTTAGTATATTTTCTTCTGGCCCTTTTTGGATTTTCTTATTTGTGGTAATATTGCAGAGTTACACATGAAAACATGTTTCTAAATATTCAAACAATGTAGAAGAGTATAAAGATATAGAATAAAAAGTGAAAGAACATTTTGCCTTCCCCAAACCCACTTCTTTATAGCCCGAGCCCCACTAAGGCTCTTTGTTTTGATAGTTCAATAGTTAGCTGTGTATCTTTACTTTTCCTATGCATCATTCAAACATGCAGAGACACACTACACACATATACATGCCCACACATTTTCTTTGGGGGATAATTCATTGTTATTTTATGACTATGTCAGGTTTTATGAAAAGAATGTGCATTCTGTGGTTATTTAGTATTAAAGTCTCTATATAACTATTAAACCAAATACATTACCCAAATTATTCTTATCCCTATCTTTTTTCTATTTGATCTGAATATTTGACAGATGACTATTAATTAATTCAACAAATATCTATGGAGTGCCTACCACATGCTAGGAACTGTTCTAGCCTCTAGAAATATCCAAGGGAACAAAACTAAGTGAGATTAAGCATTTTCCATGGGTTTTTGGCAATTTGTATTTTCTCTGTAAATTGTTATTGCAAATCTTTTGTCATTTTGGATATATTTTTGGCATTAGTTTATTGGAGCTGATTGTCCTTTTTTTTGTTTGTTTTGCTAAGTGTTTGTTTTGCTAAGTGGAATAATTTGATTTTTATTATATTGCAATGAGTTTGGGGTTTCATAAAGGATTTTTAGAGAAGAATGCATTAAAGTGAAATTTGGCCAGGCATGGTAGCACACACCTGAAATCCTACTACTTGGTTGGGAGGCTGAGACAGGTGAATCGCTGTTTCATGGCAACTCAGCAACTTAGTGAGACCCTGTTTTAAAATAAAAAAGAAAAAGGGGCTGAATGTATAGTTCAGAGATAGACTGCCTCTGGATTAAATCCTCAGTACCATTTTTTTTTTGTGTGTGTGTGGTACTGGGGATTGAATCCAGGAGCATTCTACCTCCGAGCTACACCCCAATCCAATTTTTAGTCTTTATTATTTATTTATTTATTTATTTAGGTACTAGGGATTGAACCCAGGGGATTCTACCTCCGAGCTTCATCTCCAGTCCTATTTTTAGTCTTTATTTTGAAACAGGGTCTTACTAAGTTGCGGAGTGTCTCACTAGGTAGCTGAGGCTTTTATTCTTCATTTTGAAAAGGGGTCTCACTAAGTTACACAGAGCCTTACTAAGTAGCTGAGGCTGGCTGCAAACCCGGATCCTTCAGTCTCAGCCTCCCAAGTACTGGGATTACAAGCATGCACCACCACGCCTAGCTCTCAGTACCAATCTTTTAAAAATAAAGCTAGACTTAGCTGTTGTGGTGTGATTTAACCCACACGTAGCTTAAAGACTTGGTACACATTCCACTGTCATATACTTTTTTACATATTATTTGGAAATAATTTAAAGCCTAATATTTCTGAATATTAAAAAGAATTCCCACATTCCAGATGGACACCGTAGTGCATGCCTGTAACCCCAGCTACTCAGAAAGCTGAGGTATGAGGATGGTATATTTGAGGCCAGACTGGGCAACTAAGACTCTGTCTTAAAACCAAATAAACATAAACAGGGCTGGGAATGTACATCCATGGATAGCATATGAAAATTGAAGAAATAAAAAATGAAATGTGAATTTTATTTAAAATAATTCAACATTATTGACTCATTAATTATAACAAATGTAGCATACTAATATAAGATGTTAATAAATGGAAGAGTTGCATGTAGAATATGTGGGAACTCTGTACAACCTTTGCAACTGTTCTGTACAATTATTCTAGAATATTTGAATTATCCAAGCTAGCATATACAAGTCGAGTTCAATCCTCAGTTACATATACACGCAGAAAGAGAGAACATCTGAGCTACACCCAATCCCTATTTTACTTTTTATTTCGAAATAGGGTCTCACTAAGTTACTGAGGCTGAACAGGAACCTGTGATCCTCTCAGCATATGCCACTATTATTTTAAATAATAATTTAAACAATAGTGACAAAATGAAATAAAACTAAATGCCAGCAAGGCAATAGTGTAATAAAGGATCAAATTACCCAAATAATGGTTTGGACAAAGTTGTGTACATATATAAAATCTAGTTATGTGCCACTTAATGACATTTCAGCCAATAAGGAACTGCATGTATGACAGAGGTCTCAAAAGTGGCAACATGAGGCCTGGTGTGGTAGTACATACCTATGTCCCAGTTGACTACCCTGGGCAACTTAGTGAGACCTTGTCTCAAAATAAATATTTTTTAAAAATAATAAGCAATAGTTGTAGCCCAATAGTAGAGCACTCCTGGGTTAAATCTCCAGTACCACAAAAAAGTAGGAATATGGAGATCAATCAGGAAGCTCCTTTTGAGAATGTGTCTGATAGTGCCTTATCTTACTCTGATAGTAGCAGTAGAGATCATTAGAAATTAATAGCTTCAGAATATATTTTGGCAAGCCGAGTGTGATGGTGCATGCTTGTAATCCCAATACTTGGGAGGCTGAGACAGGAGGATCCAGGTTCGCGGCCAGTCTCAGCTGCTTAGTGAGGCTCTCTGCAACTTAGTGAGACCCCGTTTCAAAAATAAAGAATAAAAAAATAGGGCTGGGGGTATAGCTCGGAGGTAGAATTCCCCTGGGTTCAATCCCTAGTACCACAAACAAAACAAAACAAAAAAAGAATATATTTTGGCAGTAAAGCTGAGTGGAGTTTCTGATAGGTTAAATGTTTAAGGTGGGAAACATATAGAAATTTATGATAATTCTCAGGTGTTGTGGTCGAGTGGCTATGCACAGATGATTGGAGAAGTGCCTTTAGAATGGAAAGTTCATTTTGGGATGCCTGACATCCAAACTGAAATGTCAATGGAGAGTTTAGGACTCAAGAAAGAGATGAAGTCTGGAGTATCAACTTGGATTCCACTAACATATAGATGGTAAGACCAGGTGAAATTACTCGGGGAATGAATTCTTGTATTGAAAATGGAGCAGTACAATACTCCAACATTTAGAGGATTAGGAAAGGAGTGAAGCCAGCAGTGGAAAGTGAAGTACTAGGAAAATGTATGGAGTCGGGTTCTAGAAGTTGCCTGACTTACAAGTTATTTTCTGTTCTGCTCAAACAAACTCTACTAAGTTTACTTGGTCTAAGGAATTTTCCTCTTAACTGTTGGTAGTACTAGAGATTGAACCCAGTGGTGCTTTACTACAGAGCTACATCCTCAGCCCCTTTTATTTTATTCTGAGATAGCTTCTTGCTAAGTTGTACAAGGCTGACCTTGAACTTGTGATCCTTCTGCTTTGGACTCCCAAGTCACCGCACTGGACCCTCTTACTGCTTTTGACAGAGGTGCAGGGTTTGTGAAGCAGAGCTCCAGTGACCCTCCGCTACCAGAGCATCAACTGACCAGAGCAAAGTCCAAAAATTAAATTGAACCATCATTTGGGGAGCATCTGTTAGTCATCTTGGAGTACAAAGGTAGACCAGAAGGAACAGGTGCTGTGGCTGGAATGTTTGTGTCCCTCCAAAATTCATGCTGAAACCTAACTTCCACCTCAGTGGTACTGATGGGCGGAGCCTTCGGAAACCTTGAGGAATCTCCCTTGTGAATGAATTGGCGACTTAGAAAGGGTCCTGGGGGAACCAGCCCTGGCCCTCTGTTGTTCTTCCACTGTTCCATTGTGTGAGGACACTGTGTTCATCCCCTTTTTGGCTTTCTGTCCCTTCCACCGGTGTGGACACCTAGATGGTACCATCGGTGAGGAACGGGCACTGAACCCGACTGCACCTTCACCTTGGCTTTACCCTCTAGAATTGTGAGAACGTTTGTTCTTTATAAATTACCCAGTTTCAGGTATTTTGTTTTAACACCACAAGCTGGTACCAGAAACAGTATCTTCTACACTATGATTAGCACTAAGGTTTAAATATTTAGTTAGCTCCAAGAGAGGGGATATGGTAATTTAAATTCACCTTTCTCTACCTCCTAATTTTTTAAGGCAGAGGTTTCTTGTATGTTAAAAATTACCTCACCCAGAAAGGTGGCGCATGCTTGTAATCCCAGTACTTGGGAGGTTGAGATAAGAGGATCGTGGGTCCACAGCCAACCTCAGCTACTTGGTGAGGCTCTCCACAGTTTAGTGAGACCCTGTTTCAAAATAAAGAATAAAAAATAGGGCTGTGTGCCACAGTTCCTTAATAGATGAATCTTGAGGAAGGCTCGGTCTGCTGGAGTCCTGCAAGGCAGAAAATTCCAAAAGAAGGAATGCGTGGCATATCCCACTTTGCATTATATTATGTTCTAGAAATTTGGAGTGCTTTGGGTTCTGCTTTCACATTAATTGCATAAGAAAATTTCTTAGAAACACAAGATGGCAGGACGGATTATGATTCCTCTATATTAGCTGACAAAGCAGTGCCTTAAGACAACCCATAAGAAATTCATTAATCACATAATTTGTCAGGATACAGGCTTTGCAAGCTTAGTTACTAAACAGCCTTGTGTTCCCTTTCAGCACACATGTATAGAAACAAAATAAATAAGCCAAAGAGACTTAGGTCTAATATTTTATCTATGAGTAAAGAAGGCTTTAAGACAGATAGTTTGCCTACTTCCCCCATTTTGTCTCTCTGGAACTTCACCGGACACATTAACTATCTAGCTGCCTGAGAAAAAGATAAGGACACTGCTTAAAGAAGCTAAACAATTAGTAAAGATTTAAACTAATAGAGGCTATTCGTTAACCTTTAACACTATTTTGCCTTATACTAAAAGAATCTTTATATACGTATCATATGTTGTAACCTTTACTGTTTTCTTAATCCCATCAAATACCATGGGAAATGGCTTTTCAGTTAAAGATGTACCCACTCGACCTTTGGAAAAACAAGCCTGTAAAAATTCCTGTTCTATATGCCTGATTGAAAAAAGAAGTATAAAACAGTGACTGACAAACAATAAAACAGATACAGTTCTAAAAAAAAAATGTATGGAGTCATGGAAGCCATGAAAAGAAATGGGCTCTACCAAACACTAAATTGAGGCTAAAGAATTGGCACATTGGTGGGGGTGGTGATAGTAATATGTGACTACATGTTGAATATTTTCTCTGTGCTAAGCATGTATTAAGCAAGATTTTACACTGGTTATATCATTTAATTTTCATTATAACACTAGGAAGTTGATACTCTCATATACCCATTCTACACATGAGGAAACGGAGGCAGAGGTTGGGCAATGTGCCCAACATGGTCATTAAGTTCTGAAAGTAGGATTTGTGTCTAGGGGTCTGACCTGCCCTAAGCAGTCATGCTTAGGGTCTGAGTGAGGGATTGTTGAGTGATTTTTAAAAATTGTGGTAAATTTCACTTAACATAAAATGTATTGTTTTAACAATTTTAAAGTATACGATTCAGAAAATTTAGTATATCCACCATATTCTACAACCATCATCTCCATTTGGCTATATTAGGAAGAAAGTGCACAAGTAGGGGCTGCGAGAAACAAGCTTTGCAGTATCAAGACTGTGGCACACTGCAGGCTGCAATCCTGGTACTTGGGAGGCTGAGACAGGAGGATCACTAGTTTGAGGCCAGCTCAGCCACTTAGTGAGACCCTCTGCAATCTAGAGTAGACCCTGTTTAAAAAAATAAAAATTAAAATGGCTGAGTGTGTGTGTAGCTCAGAGTTAAAATGCCCTGGGTTCAATCCCCAGTACCAGAAAAACAAAACAAACCAAAAAAATTGTGATGACCCTTGGTTTCTCCTGAAAAATGTGATTGGCTTATTTGAATAATTTTGTGAGCTTTCAGGGAAGTGGAACCTGCTACTCAGGGATGAGAAACACTACACTTTTCCTCTTGATCAAAAGGGCTATTTGGCGAGGGGACCTTATACACAGGAGCAGAGTACAAAGGGGAACCTGTGGTTATGTCAGATGTCAAAGAAGTACAGAATATTGGACTTTGGTTGGGGGCCTTATGACACAAAGGGTTATATAAATCAATAGGCAACATAGAAAGTGGAAAGAAGAGTTGCTCAGAAAGAAAGAGTAACCAGAGAGGATGAATCAGTTGGCCAAGGTGCCTCCTGTAAAAGCTATAGACTTGCACACTTCTTTAATGACTCTATTTCTGAGAATAGGCTTTTCTTGAGTGCATTTTCAGAATACAGGTCCTAGAACCTTTATTACCACTTACTAGAGCATTTATTTTCATACTTACACCAAAATACCAAAGTTTTGGGTGATTTAAATAAACTTTTTATTCTAGAATAGTTGTACAGAAAAGTTGTAAAGATAGAATTCCCATATCCTCAACATGCTATTTCTTCTTTTATTAACATATTAGCATGTTACATTTGTTACTATTTTTTTGCGGTCCTGGGGGTTGAACTCAGGGGCATTCTATCTCCGAGCTATACCCCCAGCCCTATTTTTTATTCTTTATTTTGAAACAGGGTCTCACTAAGTTGTGGAGTGCCTCACTAGGTAGCTGAGGCTGGCCTCGAACCCGGATCCTCTGGTCTCAGTCTCCCGAATGCTGGGATCACAAGCGTGCGCCACCATGCCCAGCCACTTGTTACTATTAATGAGCCAATATTGTTGGATTATTTTAAATAAAATCCATGCTTTGATGTCCTCAGTTTTCACCTAATTTCCCTTTTCTGTTCCATAAATCATATTACCACATTACATTTAGTTCTTACATCTCCTGTTTTTTGATGACCTTGACAGATTTGAGAAATACTTGTCAGAAATCTTGTAAAATACTCATCTATTAATATTTGTCTGCTGTCATTCTTATGATTAAACTGAGGTTATAGGTTTTGGAAGGGTTGTCCACATAGGGAAACTGCCATTCTAATCATATTATATAAAGGGTGCATGTTGTCAATATGACTTATCACTGATGATAACGTTGACCACTTCACTAGGGTAGTGTTTGTCATGTTCGTCCCATGTAACACTACTTTCCCAGCCCCACGCTGAACTCTTTGGGAGAATGTCAATATGTACAATTCACATGGAAGGAGAGGGGAGCATGGTCTATGTCTTTGAGAGCAGAGACATACAAAAATTATTCGGGACCAGGGCACAGTGGCACACACTTGTAGTCCTAGTACTTGGGAGGCTGAGACAAAAGTATCACAGGTTTGAGGCCAGCATCAGCAACTTAAGGAGACTCCCATTTGAAAATAAGAAATAAAGAAAGCTGGGGGCATAGCTCAGAGGTAGAATGCCCCTGGGTTTAATCCCCAGTACAAAAAAAAATTATTTGGTATTCTTCTATATAGGAGATTTGTCTCTCCACAATTTGTTTCTTTATTCAGTTATTTGCTTATATGAGTAGGGACTCATGGATATTTATTTTATATTTTTAATTATAATCCAATATCGCATTAATGTTTTATTGTTCAATTTACTCAGATTTGGACACTGCGCATTCTGAATTGGCTCCTGTGTTCCTTTGACACATTCAACAAAGTGGGTTTTTTTTAAGCCATCTACATGTATATTACTGGGGATTGAACCCAGGAGCATTCTACTTCTGAGCTGTACCCCCAGCTCTATTTTATTTTTATTTTATTATTATTATTTTTTGTGGTACTGGGGATTGAACTCAGGGGCATTCTACCTCCAAGCTACACATACCACAGCCCTGTTTTTTATTCTTTTTTTATTTTGAAACAGGGTCTCATGAAGTTGTGGAGGGCCTCACTAAGCAGCTGAGGCTGGCCACAAACCTGCCATCCTCTTGTCTCAGCCTCCCAAGTACTGAGATTACAAACGTACACCACCATGCCCGGCTGCTATTTATTTTTAATATGCTTTTATTGGTGTGTTATAGTCTCACCTATTTTTTATTTTGAAACAGGATCTCACTAAGTTGCTGATGCTGTTCTTGAACCTATTGTGCTGAGACAGGAGGATTGGCTCAGAATTTCTGTTGTTCCTCATTATAATTTCTCTCTTCAATGATAGTCTCATTTTGTTCTTACACCATTTTCCTTAGTTATTTCTGAATGCTTTCCTTTAGTTTTTGATTATAGTTAAGTCTTTGTCTTAGTAAATTCTGTATCTTGGCTTTCTCAGGATGATTTTTGTCATTTTTTTTTTGCGGCACCGGGGGTTGAACTCAGGGGCATTCTACCTCCGAGCTATACCCCCAGCTCTATTTTTTATTCTTTATTTTGAAACAGGGTCTCACTAAGTTGCAGAGTGCCTCACTAGGTAGCTGAGGCTGGCCACAAACCCGGATCCTCCGGTCTCAGCCTCCCGAATGCTGGGATTACAAGCATGCGCCACCACACCCGGCTTTGTCAATTTATTTTGTCCCTTTGAATTGGCCATGTTTTCTCATTTCTGTATGTCATGATTTTTTAAATTGAAAATTGGTCATCTAATTACTATACCATGGTAACTTTGAAAATCAGATTCTCTTTCTTCTTTTATTATTATTGTTTAAGGCTCTAGTATTCTGTTTTAAAACTTTTTTTTTTTACAAAGACCATTCCTTGGCATGTATTCCTACTGATGTCTTTCTTCCTTTAGCTTATGTTCATGTAATGTTTTGACAAATATTACCTTGAGTGCTAGGGAGCACCCCAAATCTTTGAAGATTGGCCCTGTACTTCAAGTCTTACCCAAACTGCCTCTGAGCCTAGAAAGTTTAGGGCTTTCTGAAGTGTTGTCTGAGACTATATCCTTCCTCATCATCGCCATGGTTTATAAATTTCCATATATGAGCCTGCTTTTGAGTGTCCTAGTTTCTTGTAAAGTCTTACCCCAGCTTCTCTTCTATGCCTTAGATGGTCTCTTGTGTCTCCACCAATAATTTCTTTCCCCAGAGGACTCTAGTACCCTTCCAGCTTCAGTCTTCTCTGGTTTCTTTGCAACTCTGATGTGCAGTACCTGCTGTTTTTCCATCTTAGTTCTGCAATGGGCAAAGATGAGTGCCTTGAGTCAATCATTTAGTGATCCCCCATGCAAATAGAACAGATGTATGTAAAAACTAGCAAATAAAGCTTCTTCCACCCAAGGGAGGGAACCGAGAACTGGTTTTACCTCTTCAAGACCCAAACCCAAACCACCAACTACTTCACTGTGAAGGACGCGGATCAAGGGAAAAATAAAACACCTTTGCTTGGTAGCTGTTATTCAATACCTACTTATCGTAGGGTCTTTTGCTACCACCCTCAGACTGGCAGAGGAATAGAGGGCCTGTGCTCTAGGAACACCAACCTCTGCAGAGGAAGAAGAGAAACACGTGAAAACATTGAAAATCAACTGTTGGTGGAGCAGAAGGCAAGAAAGTTATATTGTCAGCAAATCCAAATGCATTGACCCTCATTGCACTAGAAGTAAACTCTTCTATGCCTTTTATACTATGCTCCTTCTCTACCTTTTTCACTTAAAAATCTAGCTTTTCCCTAAGGATCCATCACCTGAATTACAGCACGTTCATTTACCAGGTTAAAAGATTTCACGAGAAGATGGCGACGGAGTGAACCATCCTTTCACAAACGCCCTGATTTGGATCTAAATTTACCATAAAAAGATCTTTTCAACAAAAGGAAAAAAGCGAAATCTGAACCACAAACAAATAAAGAAGATCGAGAAAGCAGAGCGAGGACAAGAAAAGACGCCGTCGCGGAGCAATTCGTGCTCCGCGCCCCGGGCGGATCCCCGCCGACCCGGCTCCTCCGGGGCAGGCAGCAGCCGGGCTCAGCGCCGCTGAGGAGGTAGGCTGTGGAAGGGCAGGACCAGGAGCCTAGGGGGCCACCCAGACGCTGGGAACAGCGGGCCCCGGGACACAGCACCCAGGCGGACCCCCGCCGACCTGGCTCCGCCGGGGCAGGCAGCAGCTGGGCTCAGCGCCGCTGAGGAGGTAGGCTGTGGAAG
>PVLC010022731.1:0-26428 GCA_004027655.1 Graphiurus murinus
AAAAAAAAAAACAAAAAGAAAAAGAGCTAGTAAATAACAGTACTGGGGCTTAGTTTGTCTAACTCTAGAGTGTATGCTTTTGACTACTATCTTTTAAAATCATAGGTACTGCTACTACCAAGGCATCATTAATCTATGGAAGAGAATTCATAGATAAGGCTGTGACTCACTCTTTGATGCAATGTTGCAAACAAACAAATGAGAAAGTCAACACTACATTTTTAAAGCTCAATGGTCAAAAACCTATTTCATCTTCAACATCTGAACCAATTGTATTTTCATTTCTCTTTCTGAATGAATATCTGAGTGCTGAAAATCTACCTCAAAATTTACATATGAAGATAATTAAAGAGTACAAATTAAAGTTGTACCATTTAGTATCTATGAAACTATCAATTAACTTTAACTTCTCAGACCCTTCATTTCTTTTTCTCTAAAACTGGGGATAATCCATAGGCCTATTTACTAACTTATTCATTTATCCATCTATCTAACTGTTCACACTTACTGAGGGCATGGTTAATGCTAGAGATGATGTAGATGGAGACCCAAAGTTGGGTTCTAAGCAGGTCAGCAGAGGCATTCTAAAGACTAAATAACATGCTAACCAACATTTATAATGTGATACAGAAGAACTCAATGATCTTATTCTCCTTCTTCCTGCCACTCAATTATTATTATTTCCCTTCTTTCTTTTCCTATGTTTTCTGAGATTATACAGAATGAAAAATTATAGGGATATGGTGTTCTCAATTTTTACAAATCCACAGATACCTTGACTGCTCAAAAGACACTAAAAATTAAGGAACCAAAGTCATCCAGATTTCTTCTCTTAATATCTTATTCATGGTCTGGAACTTTAATAGTTGGGGCATTACAAAGGGAAATGTTACTTCCATGACATAGAATTAAAGTCTTTTTATAAAATATGAAGTCAAGGATCATAAACTTTAATTACATGGCCATGTTTAACATTTCATAACTTTAACTATCATAATTCTTTTGGCATTAATGTAAGAATCTCTAAAAGTTCCAGTATATACTTAATAATTTTTACTGGGATCTAAGAAGTAATTAAACATCTATTCTCTCTCTCCTTTGCTTGTAGCATTTTTGTTTCTAAACTAGCCTTTAAGGCAGATACTCATCTTTAAAAAATTTGGTAAGAACTTAGCCCCTTATTTAAAGATGCAAAACTCAGGCCCTATCTGGTTACAATTTTATTTTCCCCAAATTATTCTTTCCCAGTAATTTGCAACATTTCCTTCAAGAAGTCAAAGTGAAATTAATGTGCAACTTCTTATCTTATCTAATTTTTATCTCTTCTTAAGACTCATCCTTTTAAAGACAGTATCTCTCAGATCTACTGTGTACTATTACATTTCTTTCAGGAATCAGTGTCTGCCAACAGTAATCCAATTTGCTTATTTTATTCTACCTAGGAGGATGTGCTGCCTAAGATTTATGTTCTACGCTACAAATGAATTCAACATCTTTACAAAACATTTTCCTCCTTAGGCTTCCTTTCACTTCACTTTTCTTGCCAATAAGAAGACCTTCAATTCAATGACTTTATTTGTGACCACTGCTTCAAATCCTTTTTGGAAGAAGATAGGCATAAATAAGTTAATAAATACTGTATGTCAACTCTTAGCCTCTTTCTTTAAAGGATTAAAGGTCATTAACATTTTATAATCATAAAGTATATAATGATTTTATGATAAAGTCCTTTTAAATGCATTTCACAATATTTCTTCTTATTTTACGCAATCCACTGAAATAGAAAGGGCAGTTAGAATGTCCATTTGTACTGGAACAAACTAAAGCCCAGAAAGCTTATGGCCTGTTAAAGCTCACTGGACTAATAAAACCCTTCTGAATTCTCATGCATTTGTTTATTGGCATCAACAATAGACTTCCTTTGGTAGGCTATAAATCTGAGATGGAAAGGATTGTGCCTTCTTTTTATTTAATTTCTTTACAGTAGTCCATAAAGTCCTACATAAAAGTTCTAGTCCAAGATGATAAATTAGAAAAATCTCACATGGCCATATAAAGTCTATAGTCCATTTCTACTCTTGTCGTACCTTCTCTTGTCTGTAAACCAGTCTAAACATGATTAAAATCATCAGAGCAAGTACATCAAGAGGACAGAAAGTGAAAATGACAAGACAGTAAAACAACAAACCTCTATGACACTGTGAACTATTCAGGGAGAATGGACGTGGAATTCACACAGCTGACTGTATCAGGGGTTAATAGAATCTTAAAAAAATATGGGAAAGTATAAAATTAAATGAAAATATTATAGGAAAAGAAAACAGGGCAGAATACTGAAAACTTGGTGATATTAGTAAATTAGGACTGATATAAAGATTGCACAAAATGAATGCATTCCTCTTGGATAAACTGTTGATACTATATGCCAAAGTAGTAAATGCGTTCATAATTCCTTTACATGAAGAGAACATAGTTCTGAAAGACCAAATGAATCAGTGTTAGAAGATGGCTTAGATGATAACAGTGAAAAGTTAAACCCCTACTGAATCTGATGAAACCTTTTTGCTTTCAAATACATGAGAGAGCTTCTACAGTTATTCAAAGGATCTATTTCTAAAAGAGACAGAAATACTGGGGGGATTCACAAAGGATGAACTCACCTTCAAATATATGGATCATCATCAAGATGATGGCAATGATGACTATGACGATGATGATAAGAAAAATAAGAGGTTCGATTTATGGAAGCATTTACAAAATGCCAGGCAGTAGGCTTTTTGTAGACATAGTCACCAATCCTAATGATAATTTTGCTGCACACGTATTATTTGCCTTATTTCAACAAGAGGAAATGTAACCTTTGAGTTGGGCTTATCTAGAACTTGGTGATTTGCCTAAGGCATTGAATCTTTTGTCAACTAACACACATAATTAAAAATCACACATATTTTTTGTCACCATCTATACTCTTTCCCAATCTGATGACTACTACCTTCAATTAAAGAAAAAAGTACACAATTAGTTGGTTCTTTCATCTAAGTCTCCTTTTAAGGCAATCATATTTCTGCAGAACTAACATATGCTTAGATATATTGCATGCTGTTAAACTGAACTCTCAAGGCAATAAACTTCATTTTTTTCACATGGTTTTCTCCATATAATGATTATTTTTAAGAAAGCATTTTTTAAGATAAATAAGATTAACTATCAATTATGGAGCAACTTACCATGAGCCAGGCACTGTGATCAGTGTTTTATATATGTTATCTGAATTAATGGGGATCTAGGTTCATCTAATTATAAAGCCAGGGATCTTTTCAACTCATCACCCTAGCTCAAGCTCAGCTTTGATTTGGTCACTGTTGCCCAAAACACTAAACTGGACTGATTCAGATAGAGGATTACTGCTACAAGTGAAAATGTATGTGACACATACACATTTACATGTGATTACATTGCCACACTACATAAAACCTAAACTGAAAATAACAAATATGTTGCTATAGTCATTGAAAAATATGGAACTATTTAGAGTTTTTATAGCCACAACTGTCTCTGAAAATATGATGACAATCAGTAGGTGCTTTTAGAAAGTTCCCTTCTTATATAAGTTATCACAAACAACCGAGTTCTTTATTTTTTTTTTATGGTACGGGGGGGTGGAACCCAGGAGCTTTCTACCTCTGAGCTACACCTCCAGCCATTTTTTATTTTTATTTTGAAACAGGGTCTTGCTAGGTTGATGAAAGTCTCGCTACTTGCTAAGGCTGTCCTGGAACCTGTGATCCTCCTGCCTCAGTCTCCCAAATACTGGGATTACAGGTATGTATCACCGCTCCTGGCTTACAATGAATTCTTAATATTTTTTTTTCTTACGAGAGGGATCATTACAAAGGCAGTATTTTTCACTACGAATTTAGTTATTATGTTCTCTAATTTTGTATAACCATCAACTTAGTAATTGATTTAGTAGTTATAAGCATTGGAGAAACATAAAATACGTATAAAGTAGAGCTTCTGACTTCAATTAGCTTATAGTCCACAGGAGACAAGGTCATATATGAACAAATATTATCCATGTTATACAGAAAAATGTACTTGTATATTTTATAACAAATTTGGGGGACTATAGCACAGCTCCAAGGGCTTGAATGTTGGTAGAAAATAGCAGTGGCAGGAAGCTGACTTTATACTAACCTGTCTTTCTACAACTACAAAGATGGAAGTACAGATATTGTATATGGATGAGTACTTCCTATTATAGGGAACTCAAGTAAAACTAAACATTAGTGGGCATTTATTAACATGCCAAATGCTGGGCTTAAGGACTGGAGATCAAAAGTAATAATTCTTTCCAGGATGTAAGAAATGTAGTACTAGGGTGCAGGACAGGTTCCTTTGCTACTATGGGCAAATAACGGCTGGGCTTCCTAGATTCTGTTAGGAGCTAGACGAACTCAAGAATGAGCATGTCACTATGATTTGAGAAAGATCTCTTAGGAAAAAATACAGGTGCAAATTTCTCCAGCTAAAGAGAACCTTAGTGATAATCCAGTGTGAGCTCTCATTTGATAAATAAGATCTTAACGGGGTAAGGTCATATAGGTAACCAGAGGCAGAGCCTTGTACCTAGTTTATCTGAATGGCTGAGAGAGGAGTCTCAGTAAATCCCTTTCATCTCAGTATATTACTCTGACATTATTATGAAAGATGACTATTTATTATAGAAGTAAATAAGACATAAACCATTAGTAACAAGTTGGGAATATTTTTGTTATAAGATTCACTAAAACAGAATTTGTCTATATCCTCATAGATCATTTTGGGCCAAGTCATTTTAGATCTTTAACATAGTTTGTTGCATTCTTCAAAACATTATTTAAAATTCACTGAATGCCAAATGCTAAGCTGAAGAACTAGAGACCAAAAGTAAATAAGAACTGTCAGAACTTAAGAAGTTCCTCTTAGTATACAGGAGAAAAATGTAAATGTGCAACATAATTGCTAGAATAAAAATGTATAAGAAGCTATAATAAGAGAAAAACAATGCGAATTTTGGGGAAATTAATTTCTGTCTTGGTAGAGACTGATGAATCTCATCAAGTCACTTACTGATATATGAAAACTTTTAAATAGCTCAAGAATAGAATATTCAAATTCAGATTTCACCATGAAAAGAAGAAACATACATTCTTTAGAAGTAACACATACATGTAGGTGGGACCAACACAGAAAATAATAATTTACAAGTACTTAACACTAGTTATGAAATTTTGGTACAATTTTCTCTTTGCCTTACTACATTTTTTTTTTTTTTAGGTATCAAATCATATTTCTCACTGACTTTAATAAATTTATAGCATGTTCCTGGGAAAGATTTCAAAATAGATGTTAATAGAATGAACCACTAAAAATATCATCTCATCAAAATAAAACATAAAAACTGAGCCAGGTGTGGTGGTGTACACTTGTAATCCCAGCATTTGGGAGGTTGAGACTGGAGGATTCGGGTTCGTGGCCAGCCTCAGCTACCTAGTGAGGCACTCCGCAACTTAGGTAGACCCTGTTTCAAAATACAAAATAAAAAATAGGGCTGGGGGTATAGCTTGGAGGTAGAATTCCCCTGAGTTCAATCCCCAGTACCGCAACCCCCCCCCAAAAAAAACAAAATAAAACATAAAAACCTGTAGTAATTATCTCAGTCAATTCAGACTGTAATAACCACCAACTAGGTGGCTTATAAACCATAGAAAGTGATCTCTCAGAGTTCTGGAGGCTGGAAATTTGAGATCAGGGTGCCAGCACTTGGGTTTGGTGAGGTCCCTCTCTTGGGCTGCAGACTTCCTCCTTCATGCTATATCCTTCCCTGGGGGAAAGCGCACGATAGGGCTCTTTTTTTTTCCCGTGTAGGGGCACTACTGTCATTTATGAAGGCTCCTCTCTCATGAATTCATTACCTCATAAAGGTCCTATTGCCAAATATCACACTGGGAGATTTGATTTTAACATATGAATTGGGGGATGACATGAACATGCAGTCCATAATTACCAACACAAAATATAAAAGCAAAATAACTACAGGATTACTTTGATTTGCAAAGAGAATTTAGAGTTCAAGACAAATAAGAAATAGAACTGGATTGAACTGAACATGCTATACTGAAAAGCCCTCTCTTCATTTGTTCATTTTGTAGTTTCTATCATGTTAAAGATATGGTTTTTTAAAAATGGACATATTTACTTGATAACAGAGGCAAGACAGAAAATTGTGAAACAGTAAGTGAATAAACTCAGGAACACTCTTTTTTTTTTTTTTTTTTTTGCGGTACTGGGGATTGAACTCAGGGGCACTCTACCTCCGAGCTATACCCCCAGCCCTATTTTTTATTCTTTATTTTGAAACCGAGTCTCACTAAGTTAGGAACACTCTTTTAAAAAAAAAAAAAAAGTTTTATCTGGTCAGACCTTAAAAGTGGCAGTATAAGAATTTGAAGTTATACGCCAAACCCACAGTTACAAAAAGTTGAACTAGCAAGATACCTAATTGTCTTGCAAAGCAGAAGTTATATATATAACAGTTCAAATGCTTTCACATGTCAATTCAAATCAAGTCCCAGATCACACTGGTTAGTAGGTACTATCAGCCTCATTTTGCAGACAAGTAAGCTGGAGCCTCAAAAGGTGATTCCAAGTTACCTAACCAGAAAATTAAGAGAAAGAGCCTAGGGTTCTTCATTTCCACCACACTCTTTTTCAAGGTTCTTGGTCAGTGTCGATGTCAAATAAAGGGTAGATGAGACCAATTTTTTCCCAGACACATGCATTCCTCATAGCCTTTCCTACACTGAAATTACCTGAGGGTCATGTTCTCTCCACAAGTTCAACCATTTCATACAGCTCTGTAGTTAATTACCTGTTTAAATTGATCAATTTACTCCTTTAGCAAATTTAGAATTAATTGTCATGAACCTGAAAACTTCAGGTACTCAGAGAACACATGAAAATGGCTGATGAATCATTTACAGACTGGCATCTTTAAAATGCCTGAAGTAACAATGTTTTTTTTTTTTTTAAATATGAGAAAAGGTAAGTCTTTCTACTTGAATTGAGCACAAATCAGGCGAACATTATAAGTATTGCCAATTCAAAGAAAGCCACTAGACATTAGAAAAAGACCTACTTTTAGAGAAAGGGGAGGGAACATTTAGGAATGCTATAATAAAATCTTAATGAAAAGTATGCAATAGAAAAATGACTTCAAACCAAAATTCTAAATCTAAAGAATTATAAAAATTTAGTTTGAAAGATTCTCAGATCAAAAGTGACAGTTACACAACTAATAAAACAACAGGGAGGGAATGCACCATTCATTTAAAACTATTTGTATTCAACATATTTACCTCATAATACTGTCAACTGGTAAAAAAGCTATCTTGTTTCCTTTGTAAGTATTCTGATTAATTAGCTAAAATAATGTGTCCTTAAATCTAAAATCACATCAAGTTAGATTTCATGTGAACATTTTTATTTACTATTACCATTTTTATTTACCCATCACATTTATTATTACAAAACTAAGTAGATATCCTTAGTGCAAATTAAAAAGAGCATTTCCACATCTTTCTCCAAGAATAACACCTATGTTATGTATGAGTAAGCTCAAAAGCTGGAAAGTCAACTAGTCTGTAATGGCAAAGTTGCCAAGTTCTAAAGTATTTAAGAGGATTTTTTGTTTTTAACAATGAAATCCATTATTCTATACCTTGAAACAAAGGACATTGCATGACATGTTTGGTTAATATTTGAACACATGCATCGGATTGCAGCTGATTGTGAATATACTACAAAATGTTATATCAATCTAATATCTCATAAATCATTCATAAAAAACAAATCTGCAGAGTATACTGGCAAGCAGTTCTCAGCCCATATCCCTTTATTCAATGACCATGGTGTAGCTCTTATCCTCTTATTAAATGATTTGGAGATCTGTCATTTAAGTTAGTTTTACTGACCAGAGGAGAAAGAGGAAAAAAAGATGGTAAGAGATACTGCTGCTAAGGAAAGAGTCAAGGTAAAAGCTCCTGAGTGCCTGGCCTCAAAGATATACCTTGGAAAGTACTTAAAGCATAAGCTTCAAATTCAGGTGGACCCAGATTTTAAGAACCAGTTCTACCACTACTTAGATGAACTTAGAGCCTCTAGGCCTCAATTTCATCATCTATAAAATGGAGCCATATTATCTACCTTAACACATCACACGGTCAATGTCCAATACGATGGAGGTCCCAAATATATAAAAACTATTATTGTTTTGCAGAGGAAAAACTTTAGCATATAAACTATACTTAAGACTAAAAATCGTGAGATCTGGCCTATTTTTTTTCATATAAAAAGGCTTCAAAAGGCTCTATATTACCATGGCCAGTCATATACAATTTATTCCTTATAATAATGATGAAGAGTGTTCTATGCAGAATGGTCTATTTGCAGCAGCGATTCACTGCATGCATGGAAAAAACTGCTGACACGTTGAGAAGATATTTTCCCGTAAAAGGTTGAAGTCCTTAAGCAGCAAAAAACACCAACGTCCATCATCTTTAAACCCTATTGATTTCTGGTGAAGATTTAAAAGGCTGTTTACTTATTTCCCATCATTTCTGTCAGAGCTGTAACAGTTCTCTTCCCACTGAATAAACCTCTCATGATCCTCCTGGTGATTAAGGTCAGACAAAATGTCAAACTCCTAATGCTAAGTGCTTTTGCATTAAAAATTCATATCAAATCACCAAGTAAAATCCAAACAAGAAGTCAGACATGTAAACAGTTCACAAAAAAAGAGTTGCAGCGACCATTATAGAATATAGGCGCATTGTAGATGTGAAAAAAAGGTTTGGCAACAGGTCTTGACCCCCCTCCCCACTGTTATTTTCAACTTTCAAATCAGTCTGCCAGGCTGGATTTAAGTGTTGTGGAGAAAGAGAGAATGAATATGAATATATCACCTCATTCAAATCATTAACAGCCATTTGTTTCTAAAAATCCAGCATGGTTCTTTGTTTTAAAGCTGGGAGCATGAATTGAGAGAGTTCTATTTGCCCAATATTTGAACTAACCACTGGCTAGGTCTTCTTATAGGCATGAAGGGATTCAGAGGCTAAAAAAGAAAACTGTTCTTAGGATTGGTCTCTCAGCATCTCTGTGTTTCTTTTTAATTCCTTTCATTCACTCTCCAGCTGGCTCTCTAAATATAGTAGCCCCTAGCTGCTCAAGACTTACATTTTCCCAGCTACATATTCAGTGAAAAAAGCTTCTCTTTCCAAATAGTTTCAACAGGTCTCAGAATTTAAATGTCATAAGACCTGGACATTCAAAAGAATGAATCTGGACTTTTACCTCATAATACGTACCAAAGTCAAGCCAAAATGCCTCAAAGACCTAAATGTAAAAGTTAAACTATAAAACTCATAGAATACCTAGTTGTAAATCTCCATGACTATGGTTAGACAGTGGCTTCTTAGAATGCTTAGAGCTTGACCAACAAAAGAAAAAAAATTAGATAAATTGGACTTCATCAAATTTAAAAACTTCTGTGCTTCAAAGGACACCAGCAAAAAAAATGAAAAGACACAGAATAAAAGTAATTATTTGCAGTCATTTATCTAAGAGAAATGTATGTGGAACTTACAAGTCAATAATAAAAAGACAACCCAATTTAAAAATGAGCAAAGGATGTGAATACAGTCAGTCCTCTGTTTCTGTGGGTTCCACAGCTGCACATTTCAATTACCTGCCAAATGAAATTATTCAGAAAAAAAATTGCATCTATACTAAACATGTTTCAACTTTTTTTCTCTTGTCATTATTCTCTAGACAATATAGCACAATAACTAGCATTTACACTCTATTAGGTTACTATAAATAATCGAGATGATTTAAAGCATATGGGAGGATTTGTATAGGTTAGATGTAATGACTACATCATTTTATATAAGGGGTTTGAGGTTTGAGTACCCTTGAATTTGATATCCATGGGAGTCCCGGAAATAATCTACTGTGGACAATGAAGAATGACTACACATTTTTAAAGATATCAAAACAGTATCTGGGTAAGGTGAGCTGGGTAAGGTGGCAGTACTGGGGAGGCTGAGACAAGAGGATGGCAGGTTTGAGGCCAGTGTGTGGTAACTCAATAAGCCCTTGTTTTCAAAAAAAACAAAAGTGCTGGAGGTATAACTCAGTGGTAGCATGCCCTTTAGTTCAATCTCTAGTACCACCACACACATGCACACTGAAATACTACTTCACACCTACTCCAAAAGTAAATGTGTTACATTCAAAGTAGCTTTATTTGAACCATTATGTATAACCACAGTCTCAGAATACAAGTCCAAACATCAAGGTATTATACTTTTTCCTTTTCTATCCTGAAATTCAACAAATGATCACATTGTTATTTAACTTCAAATTCCTCAAAACCCAGTGGTATACTATTTTATTGCTATACTGCTTTCTAACAAAAAGTAAAAAGTACAATGGATTTTCTGACAACTTGTCCAACTCGAGATTACTAGTTCAATAGTATTTTCTTACTTTACCTAGTTTTTAATTTTTCCTAATAAATGCTTTCTTTTATCAAGTAGGCATATTGCCAGTAGAAAAAAAAAATGTAGTTTCTGATTTTATATTTTGTGAGTGTAAACTATTTGATTTAAAATAGTAAAAAATAATTTCTCTGAAGTTCTACTGCTAGAAAGGCAATTTATCATACTAGAATGGAGACTAAAGCAAGATATGCATTTAAATCCTGTGCCCACAATGGAATTTTACTCAGCCATAAAGAAGAACAAAATCATGTCATTTGCAGGGAAATGGATGGAACTAGAAAACATTAAGTGACATTAGTCAGTCACAAAAAGTAAAAAATCGTGTGCTCTTCTTAATATGTGGAAGTTAGGGAGAAAATGGGTCATAAGAGGGTCTCTAGACGAAGGAGAAACATTAGATGAGCAAAGAATGTGACTTAACTGAAGGGGATGGGGCGAGGGGATGGGGAGGGAAACACCCTAATGCTCATGATGTACTTTCACGAACATATCAATCACTAAACTGAACTTGAGAAGGAAGGAGGGGAGAGGAAATGGGGCGGGAATTGGGGAAGGCTTAAATGAGAGATGTGTGCAGGTATGCCTTTACCAGCCTGTACCTAACAAAGATGTATGATTACAATGAACCAATAAAAAAAAAATCCTGTGTCTAAAATTTGATTTTTGGTCAATTATCAACCTTCAAGCCTCAGGTTTTTTTTTTTTTTTTTTTTTTTTTTTAAATCTGGAAAGTAGGTAAACTCCAGGTACCTAGAAGGATCAAGTGATATAGTGTGTAAAAAGCTCCCAATATCTCAAGTAGAAAAACAGTAAGAGGAAGTCATCAGAATCAGTCTTTCTTTTAGAATACCAAAGTCTCAAAAACAGTGTATAAGCTCACTCAGACAAGTCTTCTCAGTTGCTGATACAATTTACAGAGTCCAAAAGAAGCACACACAGTGGCAAAGTCACAGACAGCAATAATATGTCAAAGTGCACCTAACCAATAAAATAGACAAAGATTGTAAGAGGCAATTCATAAAAGGATGATCAGTAAACGAAGAGAGGCTCACTTGCATAAATACATACTTTGAGTCTACACTTTATTTGGATTCTGCCAGTTTGCTCACTAATGCCTTTCTACTCTAGGTTCCAGCCTAGGATTCCACTTACATTTACTCTTTATGTCTCCTTGGTCTCTCCAGTCTGTGACTGCTTTTCAGACTTTCCTTGTTTTTCATATCTGTGATACTTCGTACGAGTACTAATCAGGTATTTTTATAGAATTTCCCTTCACTTGGGTTTGTTCTGATGTTTTCTCATGATAAGACTGGCATTATGGGAAATAGGAAGAATACTATACATGTGCTACCATGTAACTTACTGGGATGACTTTAACCTTTAACACTTGAGTAGGTAGTGTGCTACACTTTCTTCACTATATAGTTTCCTTTTTACACTTTCCATATGCTATTCTTTGGAAGCAAATCATTAAGTCCAGCCCACATTCAAAGAGAGGAGAATTAAATTTCATCTATGGAAGGGCATAGTATACAATTATTAGTAGTTCTTCATTAGGAAGATTTGTCTCTTTCCCAACAAATTCATTAATTCATTAGTTTACATCAGTATGGACTCAAGGATATCTATTCTTTGAGTTATACTCTAATAATATATTTTATTGTTCCAACTGTTGTTTTTTTTTTAAATTTTCTTCTCATTATAGTAGCTCTTTACTTTCTAGTCCTGTTAAGATAATCCAGTCTCATCTTGTATTTTCCCTGTCCCAGATCTAGAATTAGCCATTTTTCCGAGGAGCCATGGTTCCTTTTATTGGAAATTGGTATACAGAAGCCAAGATTTGGGTGCCAGATGTGTTCATTGCTGCTGGGGTGTCAGTGCTTCTAGACTCTTTCAGCAGATAGAGCTAGGAAACATGCATATTTATACTAACCTAGGCATGCACACTTATCTGTAGTTGTTCTGTATCTATATATTCACATATAAAGATTAAAAATAACCATGAAAGTCTGAACAGACATCTCTCCAACACCACAGAGTTTATTCTAGTTTTTCCCCTTGCTTACTTGCAACTTTTGATTGTGACAGCAAAAACTTGGCTGTCAGTATCTACAATGTTTACTTATTCAGTCCCCAAATACATATAAAGTAATTCTAAGATTGCTAACCTGTACCCCTATGAGAAACAAATTAACCAACTAGAGTACAGGGTATATGTAGTATGTACAGGTCTTTTTGTCTTACACTATCCAGTTAAAATACAATTTTCCAAAGTGACTAAGGTCAGCACCATTCCACACACCTCCTTCATTGAGGTTATGTCATAAATTTATAATCTATTTAGAGTCAATTGTTACAGTCTCTGTTCTAACTTGGGATTCCCTGATATCTTTGTTGATTTTTAAATTTATACCAGTACAAGGGATTTTAACAAATGTATGGAGTCCCTCCACCATCTCAGTACCAAACAGAACAGTTGTACCACTTTAAAAATACCTGTGAGGGTTAACTACTCCTCCTCCCCTTACTTCTGTTAACCAACAATCTGTCTTTTGTCTTCATTAACTTTGGCTTTTCAGTATGTCACATAAATGGAATCATACAACACATTGTCTTTTAGTTCTAGCTTTAGCCACTTAGCAAAATGAATGTAATATTTATTCACATTGTTGTCTGAATAAGCAGCTCATTCCATATTTTGGTGTTGAGTAGTGTTCCACTATACCATGTGCCATTCGCCTGCTGTTTATTCATTCATTCACTTACTGAAGGACATTTTGGTTGCTTTCAGTTTTGGGTGATAAAACTGCTATAAATATTCATGTACAGGTTTTCTGTATGAACATAAGTTTTAAATTAATTTAGATAAATACTAGGAATGATATATATAAAACTGTTAAACTGTCTTCCAAGGCTATAACAATCTGCATTTCCACCAGTAAGGAATGAGAGTCCCTGTTGATGCAGATCTTGAGCAGTATTTAGCATTGTCATTTTTAAAAAGAATTCTTACAAGTGTAGAGTGATATCTCACTGTGGTTTTAATTTTCATTCTCTAATTATAAATGTTACGAACCTTTTCATATCCTTATTTGCCACCCACATATCTTCTGAAATATCTATTCAGACCTTTTCCCCATTACTTTTAAAAAACTGAGTTTTCTTACTGTATTAGATTGGCATTGTAACAAATAATCACAAATTTAGTGGCTTAAAATGTTCACATTTACTGTTTTACAGTTCTGTAGGCTAGAAGTTTGTCTTAGGCCTAACTGAGATAAATCAAGGTGTCAGCAAGACTGTTTCTTTCTGTAGGTTCTAGGAGGGGAAATGTTTCCATGCCTTTTCTAGCTACTAGAAACCTCCATGAGAGCCAGCAACACTGGATTGAGTCCTTCTCACATTACATCCCTCTTATACTTCCTCTTATACATCATTACTCCATTCTTAAGGACCTTTCTGATTATACTGGGGCATCCTCTCAGACAATCCAGTAGGTCTTCCCTACTTTACAATTCAATGTTCAACCTTAATTCCATTTGTAATCTTAATTCTCCTTTGCCATATAAGGTAACATATTCATAGACTGAAGGGAAACAAGTATTTCCAGGGGAGTGCATTATTCTGCCTATCAACACATTTATTGAAAGTTCTTAAGAGTTTCATGTATATTTTGGGTGTAAGTCCTTTCTTGGATACACAGTTCCCAAATATTTTCTCCCATTCTATGGCTGTCTTTCCATTTTTAGAACAGTATCCTTTATGAAGCAATAGAATAAATTTTTTACAAAGTACAGTTTGTCAATTTTTTCTTTATGGATTATGCTTTTATACTGTCAATCTTAAATACTCATCATCTAATACAAAGTTGTGAAAATTTTCTCCCATGTTTTCTTCTAGAAGTTTTATAGTACATTTTAGACCTATGGTCCACTATGAATTAATTTGTGTATATGAGGTTTGGTACAAATTGAGGTTTGTTTTCTTGCACAGGACTGTTCAATTGTTTCAGCACCATTTATTGAAAAGACTGTTTTTTCTACTGAAGTTCTTTGTAATCTCTGCTAAGAATCAAGTGACAACCAACAAATAGTTTGTGTGGGTCCTTTTCTGGGATCTTTATCCTGTCCCATTAAATTAAATTACATATTTATCTTTTGGCTGGTACCACACTGGCTTGACATGGAACTTTGTAGTATGTTTTAAAAATGGACAGTCAAGCCAGGCACAGTGGTGCTCACTTATAATCCCAGTACTTGGGAAGTTCAGACAGGAGGATTGCAGGTTCAAGACCAGTCAGAGTAACTTAACAAGGCCCTCAGCAACTTAGTGAGACCCTGGGGTGTAGCCCAGAGGTAGAATGTCCCTGAGTTCAATCCTCAGTACCACAAACCAAACCAAACAAACAATAGGACAGTGTGAATGCTCAACTTATTCTTTTTCAGAGTTTAAAAAAGATTTCTTTTTACTTTGTTTGCCTTCTCAAATTTTATTTTTAATAAATTTTAGAATCACTTTGTCATTATATACAAAACCTTTCTGTGATTTGATTATAATTGCGCTGAATATACCTTATCACATCAAGGTGAACTTTTTATGATTTACCAAAAAAAAAAAAAAATCACCTAACCCTTTATAAAAAGTTACAAAACATTTTTAGTATATCCTGTGCTCTAAAGAAACATCTGGTTTCTTTAATAAAATGAATTCTCAGATCAAACTTTTAAAGTGCTTATCAAAGGAAACAGATTAAATGATTCTTTTTTTGTGATCATACAGATTTGAAAATGATTTATTTATTTATTTATATATTTTTTTGTGGTACTGGGGATTGAACTCAGGGGCATTCTACCCCAGCCCTATTTTTTATTCTTTATTTTGAAACCGGGTCTCACTAAGTTGTGGAATGCCTCACTAGGTAGCTGAGGCTGGCCGCGAACCCGGATCTTCTGGTCTCAGCCTCCCAAATGCTGGGATTACAAGCGTGCGCCACCACGCCCGGCTTTTGAAAATGATTTATTTTTACTAAACATAAAATGATATTTCCATTATTAGTCATAAAAATGTTATCATTACTTTTTAGTTTTACAAGAAATGTATACACTAATAATATTAAAGTAGTATCTATACAGTGTACAACATTTTGAAGATATACATACACACAAATTAAGGAGGCTCACTTTGATACAGGAATACAGAATGTCACATAACACCGCTTTTGTACATGTACATTTACCTGAAACTACATATAAGTATCTTTATCAACATCATATAACATTAACAACTGGATGGGATAATCAGTAAATACTTAATGGCATATCCTTCAAGCAGTCTAGAAAAAACAAGTGTGTTTTTTTTTTTTCTATAACAGAGGCATATAGCTTAAGTCAAAAGAATAAAAATTGATTTTGAGGAGGTTGCAGATCTGAACAAGATGAAATAAGCAAACTCACCCCTGTCTCTCCTACTGAGTGAAAACATAAACCCTAGACAAAAACAGAGAAGATACTATGATCTGAGAACTTCAGAAAGTAATCAGCAGTGGGCAGTATGGGAGACAGGATCAAAATTCAATGTACAATTAAAAAAATAGTAAGTTTTCCTTTTACTTTTTCATCCAGTACTGGCCAAAGGCAGTCTTAAACCTAAGACTTGTACTGGGTACAAAAACTACAAAACAAAACAAAAAAACAACCTAATCTTTTTGGTCCAAGAGATGAATATGGGACTCATGAGGTTTAACGAGAGTAGGGGAAATCCTGTTTCTTTTATTCATTTTCTCTAACCAAATTCCTAAACAATCTGATGGAGGTACAACAGCATGGAGGCTGGGGAAGAACCTAACAGTATCTCTCCGTGACGAGGCAAGTATGGTCTTAAGGATGTGCTTCTGTGCAGCAAAGGAAACTATCAAGAACCTCAACAGAGAGCTCACAGAGTAGGAGAAAATATTTGCCAGCTACTCTTCTGATAGAGGTCTAATATCTAGGATATACAGAGAACTCAAGAAACTCACAGCTAAGAAAACAAATAACACAATTAAAAAATGTGCAAAGGATCTAAACAAGCACTTCACAAAAGAAGAAATACAAATGGCCAATAAATGTATGAGGAAATGTTCTACATCATTAGCAATCAGAGAGATGCAAATCAAAACTACCTTGAGATTTCACTTAACTCCAATCAGAATGGCAATCATAAAAAAACATGGACAACAACAAATGCTGGCTGGGGTGTGGAGAAGTGGGAACCCTAATACATTGTTGGTGGGATTGCAAACTAGTGCAACCACTTTGGAAAACAATATGGAGGATCCTCAGATGAATGGGAATGCACCTACCATATGATCCAGCAACACCACTTCTGGGTATCTACCCAAAAGAATGAAAACCAAACTCTCAGACCGATGCATGTGTATCTATGTTTATAGCTGCACAATTCACAGTTGCCAAACTATGGAAACAGCCAAGATGTCCATCAACAGATGAATGGATTACAAAACTATGGGATATGTACACAATGAAATATTACTCAGTCATAAAAACAACAAAATCATGTTATTTATAGGGAAATGGATACAACTGGAAAACATTGTTAAGTGAGATCAGTCAATCACAAAGAGTTAAAAAGCATATGTTCTCCCTGATATGCGGATGCTAGGGATCAGATTGGGCATAAGAGGGTCTCCAGATGAAAAAGGAGAAACCCTAGATGAGCAAAGAAGTTGACTTAACTGAGGGGGATAGACGGGGGGAGGGGAGATATCCAATGCACATGATGTACTTTCACAAATATATCAAGGTCAATTACTAAATTTAACTTGAGAAGGAGGGAGGGTGAGGGAGTGGGGTAGGAATTGGGGAAGGAGTTAAATGATAAATGTGTGCATATATGCCTTTATCAGCTTGTACCTAACAAAGATGTATGATTACAATGCACCAATTATATAAAAAAAAAGAATGTGAAGCAAATTCCTATTGCTTTTCCCCTATCTTTACCCTTTTGCCTGTTGACCCTGGATGCAGACATAGCCCCAGGAAATGTGTGGTACAATGTTAAAGCAAAATCCCTTTCTAGCCAGAGAACTATAAAAAGAGGATCCAGGACAAAAAGATATTACAAAGAGAGGGAGCTTAAAAAGTAACCCTGTAAAGGAATATATGAATGTCTAGACTCAACAATAATTGGAACCTGTATAAATCTAAATAGCATACCAAAGGCTTTGAGGACTATTGGGTTAGAACACTAATCAGGCCCCAAATGTGCCACTGGGGGACAGAGACAATGGACAGATCCGACAGCACTGCAACAAAGGCTTTAAAAATGAAAATGATATTGTAACCACAGACCATAAAAGCAAGGGTAAAACTTGTGTCCTGAACCTAACCATGTCAAGTGTCTACTAAAACAAACAAAAAATTAGCATTCTCCTAAGATTTTAGACAATACCCAGTATCTCATCAGATAATACTAAAATGCTCAGAACATAATCCACAATCACTTTTCATACAAAGAATCAGAAAAAAATTTAAAGGGAAAAAAAAATCAATGCTAATAACCCTGTAGCTATTCCAATCATGCTTCAAAGAGTCAGGAAGAACCTTCTTGAATAAAAAGATGGAAATTCCCATTAAAACAACCAAGGTTCCAATAAAAATCAAATTTAAAACAAAAACAACACTGAAATTAAAATTCTCTTGATGGGCCAAACAGCAGAATGAAACAACTGAGGAAGAAGATAGTGAAATTAAAGACAGATCAACAAACTAGGTGCGGTGATGCACACCTGTAATCACAGTACTTGGGAAACTCAAGACAGGAGAATTGTAGGTTGGAGGCCAGCCTCAGCAATTGAGGAGACTCAATTTAGCAACCTAGAAAGACTCTGTTTCAAAAAAAAAAAAAATAGGGCTGGGGGTGTAGCTCAGAGGCAAATGTCCCTGGGTTCAACTTCTAGTACCACACACACATAAAGGCAAAGCAACAGAAATTATCCAATGTGAACAAAGGGGGGATATAGGAATTAGGGGTAATAAACAGAACCTCGGGGTGTTATGGGAAAATAACAATACCGCTGGAGCCCAAGAAGGAGAAAAGAAAGAGTGTGATGCAGAAAAAAATATTTTAAGAAACAATGGCTGAGTGATGTTACAACCGCAGAGGAGGAAGGTCCATGAACTGATCCCTCACTGAAGCAACTACTGAACTGGCCAGAACTGTCAGAATCAAGTATTTCAGAACTCTGGGGTCCAGCTGAATACTTTTGGTATTCAGGTAAATGATGAAGAAAACGTTGGTAAATTTCAGTGTTTTGCACAGCACTCACCACTACTAAACTCCAGACTTGCATTGGCAGCAATAATGCAAAGGCCTGAA
Organism: Graphiurus murinus; assembly: GCA_004027655.1. NCBI lineage: Eukaryota > Metazoa > Chordata > Mammalia > Rodentia > Gliridae > Graphiurus > Graphiurus murinus. Next base: position 18,984 of record PVLC010022731.1, read on the forward strand.
TTCCTGGTACAGTTTGCTGTTCCAGGATGGACAATAAGGACCCTGTCTACCAAAAATCAGAGTTGAATGTTTAGACCTGTCTGGCAGTTCACTGAGGGGACTGCACAGGTGGCTGACCATCGTTTCAATCCTCCCAAGTAGAAATGGATTCCCTAGAGGAAGGTCACTAGACAAATGACAGCAGTCCTAAACAAGCAAGGCATCAATCCTTGGGGAGGAAAAAGAACATGATTTCCAGAGTTACCACATTATGATATTCTAATTGTCCACCTCTAAACAAGAAATGACAACACATACAAAGAAACAGGAAAGTATGCTCCATTCAAAGGAAAAAAATACATTGACAGAAATAATCCCCAAGGGAAGCCTATACATTGGTTTACTAGACAAAGGCTTTTTCATATATGCTCAAAGAACTAAGGGATTACGTGGACAAAGAACTAAGGAAATCAAGAGGTCAGTAACAACAGATAGGAAATATTAATTAAAAATGGAATGTATTAAAAGGAACTAAATAGAAAATCTAGAGATGAAAAGTATGATGGTTGAAACAAAATGAAATTCTAACAGCTGAAATGATGGGTTCAACAACAGATCCATGCTAGCAAAAAAACAAAAGAAGGAATCAGTGAACTTGAAAATGAACAACTGAAAGTATTTAGTCTAAAGATAAGAAAGCAAGCAAGCAAACCAATAATAATAATAATAATAATAATAATAATAATGAGCAGCAAGTAAGAAACTTGGGGAGAAAACATGAAATATAATGGTACATACATTATTGGAATTAAAGGAAAGAAAGGGAGATGGTCAAAGACCTCTAATGAAAGATATGAATCTATGCATACAGGAAACTCAATGAATCAAAGAACGATTGACTCAGAGATCCACATGACACATGTTACAATGAAATCCTGAAAAGATCTTGAAAGTAGTAAGAGGAAAGTAAATTATCACACACAAAGATCTTTAATAAGATTGACAGCTGAATTCATCAAAACCATGGAGGTCAGAATGCAGTAGGTTCATATATTTAAAATGTTGAAAGAAAAAAAAAAAGTCAATGAGAAAATTTTGTATCTAGTAAAATCTCCTTCAAAAATGAAAAGTTAAGAAGTAGGAGGGTCTTTCATCTACGCATCCTAGGGGCAATCTCCAGACTTCGAGATGCCAATGTAGCCACAGCAGAAGAGTCAGTATAATTGCTCATGTATACAGATAGCAACTGCCAGGGGGGAAAGAGCCCAGCTGGGCTCCCACAACTCCCCCATTTTTATTTTAAAATGCACGAAGGACTGTGCCTGTCTTAGGTTGTTTCCTACCAGGTGCTTCATCTTACCCGTCATGCTATTTGTGATCTGACAATGATTGATATGTCATAAATGTCTATGTAACCCTGTTGTACTCAAGAAATGTATAAAAAATCCGTGCTAAAAAAATAAATAATTAAAAAAAAATGAAAAGTTAAGATATTTCTAGATAAAACAACAACAAAACAAAAATAAGAGTCGGGCATGGTGGCGCACACTTGTAAACCCAGCATTTGGGAGGCTGAGACCAGAGGATCCAGCTTCGAGGCCAGCCTCAGCTACCTAGTGAAGCACTCTGCAGCTTAGTGAGACCCTGTTTCAAAATAAAGAATAAAAAAAAAAAAAAAAACAGGGCTGGGGGTATAGCTTGGAGGTAGAATGCCCTGAGTTCAATCCCCAGTACCGCAAAACAAAACAAAACAAAAATAAGGTAAAAGAGTCCATCACTAGTAAGACCTACCCTATAAGAAATGATAAAGGAAATTCTTCAGGGTGAAATAAAAGAATAATATATTGTAACTCAAAGCTACATATGTGTATGTATATATATATATATATATATAGAGAGAGAGAGAGAGAGAGAGAAAGAAAGAAAGAGAGAGAGAGAGAGGTGTCAAAGTCAAGAGTAACCATATATGTGCAACCACTACTGTATTTTTTGTTTCGTAACTCTTTTTTTCTCAATATGATTTAAAAGGCAACACCAAAAGTGATAGTCTTAAGTCTACGATGTAATCTATAACAACAACAAAGTAAAAGAGGTGGGGGAAAGAGCTATATAGGATCAGTTAAAGTTATGCTATTGAAGTTAAATTGGTATCAATTCAAATTAGATTGCTATAAATTCAAGAGGTAAACTGCTAATCTCCATGACAACTGTTAAGAATATAACTAAAAATTACAGAAAAAACAATTGAAGAGAAAATAAAAATTGCCACTAGGGGGGGAAAAAAAAAGAAGACAGTATGAGAGGAACTGAGCAACAAAAAAACAAAATATACAGAAAACAAAGAACAAAATGGCAGAACTAAGTCCTTCATTTTTGGTTATAACTTCAAATGTACATAGAGTAACATCGCCAAATAAAAGATGAAGATTAGGAGATAGATTAAAAAATAAACGTTGTATGGTTTTGAGTTATGGTGTAGTATCTGTCTCTTCATTTCACCAAAAAGGATTTCACTTAGCAGTTTTTTTAGGGCAGGTCTACTAGCGATGCGCTCCTTATTTTTTAAATCTGAGAATGGAGCCGGGCGTGGTGGCGCACGCTTGTAATCCCAGCATTTGGGAGGCTGAGACCGGAGGATCCAGGTTCGCGGCCAGCCTCAGCTACCTAGTGAGGCCCTCCGCAACTTAGTGAGACTCGGTTTCAAAATAAAGAATAAAAAATAGGGCTGGGGGTATAGCTCGGAGGTAGAATGCCCCTGAGTTCAATCCCCAGTTACCACAAAAAAAAAAAAAAAAAAAAAAAAAAAAGCTGAGAATGTCTATAAAACATGTATAATGCATCAAAGAGAAAATTATAACATCATCTAAGAGGTTTTCCATGCACAAAATGCATGGAAAACATATGTAATACATTATCTACATTCATAATGTTTGTAATACATAATACAAGTATAAAATAAAAAGTAGAGAATAAAGAGACTTACATTCCACTTTAAGTGGCAAAATAGTAATTACCTCAGCACCACCAAACAGGTGAAATATGCATACTATAATTTCTAGAGCAACCATTAGAAACATCCATTTGAGGTCATAGCAAAAAAACTCAGTAGATTTAAAGTAAAATAAAAACCACAAATATGCAGGGTAATAAAAATAAATAAATAAAAATAAACCTAAATTGAATAATTATATGCAAATGGTATGAACTTATCAAATGAAAGAGAGATTAAAAACAAGACTCAGCAATGCTGTCTATCAGAAACCCACATTAAACATAAAGATTGAGGTACTTTAAAGCAAAAGTACAGAAAACAGATTTCCCAAAGGAGTTGTATACAAAATCTATTCAGTATTCTCAAAACTCAACAGCAAGAAAACAAATGACCTTATTTTAAAACAGGCAAAAGACTTGAACAGACTTTTTCAGGGGATATATAGAAAGTAATTAAGTATATGAAAAAAAATGTTCATCATTCATTACCTATTAAGAAAATGCAAATTAAAACTATGAGATACTTTATGATCCTATTAAATGGCAACACAAAATGCAAGAAACAACCTTCCACAAAATCCAAACCAATCAAAAAACCTTGCTTGGATTTATAAAAATTAAGATAGGGTTAAAATACAAATGTACTAATAACAGTATATTTAAAAAAGGAAAAATATAGATCAAATTGGAGACAACTGACTTACCAACACTGAGTTCAAATGCTCTAATAGTTAATGAAATACAAATTTCAAAAAAGTAAGGCATTTTCAATTACTAGATTTGCAAAGATTACAAAGAATAATAATGAAGACAAAGTCAAAGGCACAGTTCAAATTGGTTCTATCTTTTTGGAAGGTGAATTGTAGTATGTATGATTTTCTGTATGAAATTTCATTTCTAGAAATTATTGGACAGGCATTACTTGTAGAAGTGATACATACAAGAATGTTAACTGCAGCAGTAAATGTAATATTTCTTAAAAATCTGAGCATCTATGTTGCAGACAGGTTAATCTAAGGTGTATCCAACTATAATATATTCATTAAAAGGGCAGAACTATCATGAATAGTGGTAAAAATCAAGTTCTAGCTATGATGGGAATACTCTGATGGAGAAACTAAATTTATATTTAAGTAAATATACTTATCTTTTACATTAAACTAAAAAAACTAACATTAATGTTGCTAAATTTAATTTAGAGAGGAAGACAGTAAACAAACCATACTGTAAAAACATGGATGGATCTCAAAGGCATGTTGAGTGAAGGAAGACAGTTTCAAAAGGTAAAATCCTATATAATTATGTTGATACTACATTCTAGAAAACGGTAAAACCACAGTGAGTGAGAAAGATCAGTGTGGCCAGAGGTTAGGGGACAGACGGAGAGTGCAGCAGCAGGAAGGATGTTTTTTCAGGTGATGGAATTATTATTTGTCCTGATTGTGGTAGTGGCTACATAAATATCTACCTGGATTCAAACTCAGAACTGTATACCAAAAGAAAATTAAAAATTATCTGGGTGTGGTGATGCACATTTGTAATCCCAGTACTTGGGAAGCTGAGACAGAAAAACCACAGGTTTTAAGGACAGCCTCAGCAAATTACTGAGACTATTTCAAAATAAAAGAATAGTGCTAGGGGTGTAGCTCAGAGGCAGAATGCCCCTGGGTTCTATACCAGTACCACAAGTAGATGAACAAATAAATAATATAACATGGATTTTATCATATATTAATTTTAAAAAGAATATTTTAGGTTGCATATTCTTCAAGAAAGACTAAATTAGGATGCTATTACTTTTACTACTAAATCTTTGTTCTCATTCATTTCTGACTCAAAACGATTAAGAGTTTGCCTAATAAGTAAAAATGATCAAGATAAGTTATTAATTGATCATAAGTTATTAATATAAATATTTCTGTTTGAGAATGAAGGTAGAATTCTTCCCTCCATATTCAGGGTAGGAAGAAAGCTCTTCCTTGTAGAGTGTAAAATAAAAATCAATCAAATCTCCTATACTATACTATGTCTTAAGATAAACTAACGAGTCAACTAACTTTATCTTCTCCTAAATGGGATCTATTCTTTCTTCTAGTACGTATATTTATGTGACACATTAAAGTGTATATTGAGAGGTTTCTTCTTCTCTTTTTACACACATATTATCATCCTTTGGCATGAGTTCTTGTCAAAGCTTTGTCTTCATGCAAAGTAGAAATAATGTATTCTCTTGCACAGAGAGGAAAGCATTATATAAGCATTACAAAACTGTTCAAATTGTTTGTTAAGTTATACATTATAATTAGTTTGGCAGAGCTAATACAAATCACATTTACAGACTAACAATAATAAAATTGAAGTACCAGTTAAATATCCAAAATAATTAAAGGAATCATTTTTAGCCTGGTATAATTAGCTAATTCACTTTACAAGCATTTATTAAAATGAATTCACATGTTATTATTCCATAGGTAGTTACACAATAGTGTTTATACAGGAAAAAATAATGAACCAAACTCTTTGTATCCAGCACTCCACAATTAAAACGAAGACTCCCCAAGTAATATCAATCTAGGATAGACTAATTAAGTTTGGTTTGATAACCATTCATTTCTTCTATTGCCTCTGAGCAAATTGTTTATTAGACAAAGTTATTTTACACAAATCAAATCAAACTGGGTAAACCATTATATTTGAAGGAAACTTTAGCCATCAGTCAATTAATCCATCATTTTCTCCAGACACTATTGTTTAACGAGCAGATCATATTATCAACAATTTAGATATCATATGATTCAATTATAACAGTAAATTTATTGACAGTTTCTCTAATACTTTTATTATGAGTAAATTTGGAATTCTCTTTACCTTTGTAAGCCAAGCAAAAACAATTCAGGTGTTATAGTCAAATATCAAATAAATATGAAATTATGTACAAATTTTATAATTTTTTGAAAGTACAATATCACAAAAGGAATAAGCCTTAATAAATTAAAATTGTTAATAAACAAAAATGAAATTTGAACATAAAATTACTAAAATATTTCTTTAATATGCTAAAGTATAGCTGAATAACCTTAAAGTTCCTAATGTTCTTTCACATGCCAACTGAATTTCTGTGACCTATTAAAGCCTAAGAATACCAATTTCTAGTTCCATTTTAAGAATACTTATTTCACAAAAGGCATTAAAATGAAAACATCACATAAATTAATATTTATAGACAGCATAGAAAGAAAATAATACCCTTGTACATCTGCCCAGAAAATTGTGTTTAAGATAGTAACAGTACCAGATTAGTTCTAAGAAATGCATTCATGCATAATTTGTTAGTTCACCAAAATTAGATGAAATCTCAAAGAACTTCTTTAATGTAAACATTTAAAAATAGAATCTTGTTTTATATATATATGTATATATATATTTGCCTTATTTTATAAGTTTAAGAATACAAAACAATTTATTAATAATTTTTTAACAGACTGTTGCTAATAGTCTTACATTGGCTAGTTTTACCAATCTGAGCTTAAGTCTCTCAGAATTCTGGACCATGGCTTAAGACTTTTTCTCTACCTCATAACAGTGATGTTCAATAAATAATTACTATTAGGATGATAGGTTGGTTGGTACTAGGCTTCTAATTTGACCTACCCCAACACCCTCTTATTATATACATATAAAGAAACTGAGAATTGGAAGTGTCTAACTCCATCCATAAACTTGTCGGTGTTGATTAGACAAACACACTAACACACTTTTATATGCAATAAGCATATTCCTGTTGGACAACTGTACTTGCTGTGGGCTACCCTGTGATCTAATAGTGACATTGTGGCCTTGCAAACTAACAACCACAACAACAGAATATTACCTGTGAATTCCACATTTCTACTGTACATTCTGAAAATGTACTCTTCAGAAGCTTAGGATGCTGGAGATACCTCAGGGGCACCAGCGAGAGAAAGACGGAATCAATGCAACACCTGGCTCTCTGCAACACCACATTCTCATTTCAGTGAGGCTCAATTGCTTCTGTAAGATTTCATAGGAAGTAACAGTTTCACTTGTTGTAAATCAGTTTAAAACCACTATCTTTTCCTATGCATATTCCTGGAACCTTCAGAATAAAATTTTATAAGTAAAAAAAGAATGGCCCTAAGTTAGTTTATTTATTTATTTGTTTGTTTGCAGTACTGGGGATTGAACCCAGGGCATTCTACCTCCAAGCTACACCCCTAGTCCTAAGTTTATTTTTTAAAGGACGATGCTTCAGCCGGCCATGGTGGCGCACGCTTGTAATCCCAGCATTTGGGAGGCTGAGACTGGAGGATCCAGGTTCACAGCCAGCCTCAGCTACCTAGTGAGGCCCTCCACAACTTAGTGAGACCGTTTCAAAATAAAGAATCAAAAATAGGGCTGGGGGTATACCTCGGAGGTAGAGTGCCCCTGAGTTCAATCCCCAGTACCGCAAAAAA
>PVLC010022732.1:0-26408 GCA_004027655.1 Graphiurus murinus
GAGTCAATTCCAGGTGGATCAGAGACCTGGAAGTCAGGCCAGAGACCTTGCAGCTACTTGAAGAGGGCATAGGCCCAACACTTCAACACATAGGCACAGGTCAAAACTTTCTCAACAGGACCTCAAAAGCACAAGCAACTCAAAGGAAGATCAATATGTGGGATTACATTAAACTAAAGAGCTTCTGTGCAGCAAAGGATACTATCAAGAACCTCAACAGAGAACCCACAGAGTGGGAGAAAATCTTTGCCAGCTACTCATCTGACAGAGGACTCATATCTAGGATATACAGAGAACTCAAGAAACTCACAGCTAAGAAAACAATTAACACAATCAAGAAATGGGAAAAGGATCTAAATAGACACTTCACAAAAGAAGAAATACAAATGGCCAATAAATGTATGAGGAAATGTTCAACATCATTAGCAATCAGAGAGGTGCAAATCAAAACTACCTTGAGATTTCACCTAACTCCAATCAGAATGGCAACTATCAAGAACACAAACAACAGCAAATGCTGGCGAGGGTGTGGAGAAGTGGGAACCCTAATACATTGTTGGTGGGATTGCAAATTAGTACAATCACTTTGGAAAACAGTATGGAGGATCCTCAGATGAATGGGAATGATCCTACCATATGGTCCATCAATACCTCTACTGGGTATCTAACCAAAAGAAAGGAAACCAAACTATCAGGCCGACGCATGTGGATCTATGTTTATAGCTGCACAATTCACAATTGCCAAACTATGGAACCAGCCAAGATGTCCATCAACAGATGAATGGATTACAAAACTATGGGATATGTACACAATGGAATTTTACTCAGCCATAAAGAAGAACAAAATCATGTCATTTGCAAGGAAATGGAGGGAACTGGAAAACATTATGTTAAGTGAGATTAGTCAGTCACAAAAAGTTAAAAATAGAATGCTCTCCCTAATATGTGGAAGCTAGGGAGAAAATGGGACATAAGAGGGACTCCAGATGAAGGAGAATCCTTAGGTGAACAAAGAATTTGATTTAATGGAAGGTGATGGGGGGAGGGGGGACACCCTAATGAGCATGATGTACTTACAAGATCACATCAAAGTCAATCACTAAACTGACCTTGAGAAGGACGGAGAAGGATGGAGGGGGGTGGAAATTGGGAAAGGGTTAATGAGAAATGGGTGCATGGATGTCTTTACCTATACTAGCTTGTGCCCAACAAAGATGTGTGATTAACCCTGTTGTACCCAAGAAATGTATAAAAATCCATGCTATAAAACTAAAAAATGAAAAAAAATGTGTCTAGAAGCAATGGTTTAATGAGTGCTAATCAGTGCTTACAATGACTTTATAGAACATAGCAATGGGGAATAATGAGAACTGCTTGTAAATCTGTGTATATTGCAAGTGAGTGGTCTCCAGAGAAACAGAATCAATAGTATATTTTCATTGTGAGGAATTGGCCCCCTTGACTGAGAATATTGGAAAGTGTGAAATCTGTAGGGTAGGGCTGCAGGCTGAAATATATAGAATAGCCTAGCTGGCTAGAAATAATGTCAGGCATCCTTTGCCTGCATCATAGCTTTGAGGATGAATTTAGTTTTCAACAGAACATCTCAGTATTTCCTTTTAAGTCTTCTAATTGATGGGATGAAATCCCTTCAAAATGATAGAGGATAATCTCCTTTGTTTAGAGTCACTGACTATAGATGTGGAGTCCTACTAACATTGTATAAAAGCTCCTATTTACCCACATCCTTGCCATCATTTATTATTGTTTGTATTCTGGGAATGCTTTACTTTTCCTTCATTTTCAAAGCATGTTTTTGATCAATCTAGCAATATTATTGGTTAATTCCAGACTTTAAAAAATTACTCTGACAATGCTTGCCATTTTCACATATTCATCACATTTCATATAAATGTGATGCCCAAATTTCACCATATTATGAATTTTAAAAGCCATATTTGTGTTCACTGTATACAGATTTCAAAATGAGTTGAATAAACAGCAGTATCTGATGTACCATTGAGTCAAGTATTCCTTGATATCCTCTTCTTCCACTCTGTGCCAGCCATTTTGAGTCAGTTGCAGTTTCTCTAACAACTCTGAGAAACTTACTTCCTCAGCTCATATGTTCTGTTCTTATATTTCACCTGGAGTCTACCTTAAAGCCCCTTAGGATTCTCACCAGATAATACCTTCTCTTTTATTAACCCTTCTTAACCAGTCAACCTTAAGAGGGTCTACTATGTTTCTATGATATATACCCTGTTAACCTCTATTACAGTACCAATTACTCACTTGCATATTATAATAGGAGTTTAGTTCAGTGGTAAAATGCTTGTCTAGCATGCACTAAGCCCTGGATCCCATCCCCAATACAGCAAACAAACAAAAAACAACAAAAATAAACAAGAAGCTTATTTCCTCCCTAACAATGAAGGAAAGTCTCTGAAAAAAAATTTTTCAGCAAAGTAGTGACAAAAATTAATACATACATACATTTTTAGCATGTATATGCTTCCCTCACACACACACACACACACACACACACACACACACACACACACGCACACACACAAACCACTTGTACATTGAGGAAAAGATGCTTAAATGTCAAGAAGAGTAATCTCTAAGTAAAAAATAATTGTAGTTTTTCTGCTTTATACTTTTCTATATTTTCTGTTGTGAGCTCATATTTTTAATATTTGACATTTTTGTTGATGCTGTTGCTTTCTCTAGTACTGGATATTGAACCCAAGGCCTTTATTTGCATATCTGAAGAGATTACTTGAAGGTTCTATTATTCAAGCCTTGGTACATTCCTGTGTATCTGCAATGGATCCATCTTTCTTGAGAGAGTACTCTTATTAGGAAAGTCAAATCCAAGCATGTCCTCAACATGTCCAAAGCATGGCCAAAAAATAATATAACTGGTTTATTTAATAAACCACAGAACTTTCTGGAAACCACCAAAGAAACTTCAGACCCTAGCAAAAAATTCCTCTAAGCAGTTCTGCCAGCACAACTAAAGCAAGAATTGCTACAATTCCTTGGAACTACCCATATGACTACCTAGTTCTGCATCAAAATACCATAGAAGATGACCCAGAAGGCATTTCTATGATATTGACTTGCTTAGCACCACAAAACCTTGACTGGTGATTTACCACTAATTGTCTAGCAGAAGCAAAAAGCATATAATTTGCCCCATCATCTTTACAATATCAATCAAAGCCTATTGGCCATTGCCTTATACTCTATCAAGATTCTGAATCTAAAGACATTATATAAAATTCATTTGACAGAAGAAGAATTGAAAGCATTTTCTGGATAAATGATAGTTATTGTCTGTCCTAGGGTCTTCAGTCTTGAATACCTTTGTGCACTATATGGCCTCTTCTCCTCTCTTTGATTAGCAAATGACCTGCAAATACTCTGGTGAGAATGAAATAACATTTTCTGCACCATCTCTTTCTGGTGCAATGAATAGGTACCTAAAATTATGTCTAGGTTTGCTTAACCATTCCAGGACTTTATAGTTTTAATCCTCCTTTAATTCAGACTTAATTAGGATCATTAACATCTCTTGCTAGCTAGTTATGGTGGTATACACCTGTGTTCCTAATACTAGGATGTTGAGACAGGAGGGTCACAGGTTTGGGGCCAGCTTCAGTAACTAAGGAGGTCCTCAGTGAGGTCCTTAGCTCAGAGGTAGAATTCCCTTGAGTTCAATCCCCAGTACTACAAAATGAGAGAGGGGGATATGAGAGAGAGAGAGGAGAGAGAGAGAGAGAGAGAGAGAGAGAGATCCTTTTAGTTAAATTCTACTTCCTCTAGTCTATGACTCAAATCTCATATCTCCAATTTCTATCTTTTTTTTGGTTGTTTTTGTTTGCTACTGGGGATTAAACTCAGGTGAATTCTATATCTAAGCTACCTCCAGCCCTTTTTATCTTTTATTTTGAAAGAGGGTCTCACTAAGTCTCTGAAGGTCTTGCTGAGTTGCTGACACTGGCCTTGAATCTGTGATCCTTCTGTCTCAGCTTCCCAAGTACTAGGATGACAGGCAGGAGCTACCATGCCTGGCTCAACTTCTGTATTCACGTGTACTCTGTAACCCTGTTTTATTCCATTTCTACTGGACCAGCTCTTCCAAATGGGAGTTCCCTAAGGTTTATCCATAGAATTCCCTTGGGTGCTTTTCCTTAGCTCTTCCTTTCTCTCCTGTCTACATTCTGAGAACTTGTGCCACTCCTCTGCAATGAGCTAGGGTCTCTCATGCTGGCACCTTGATAGGCAAGGGTGTGCTGGTAGTATTTTCTGATTTCCAGAGGTGCTCTTTCCAGGACATTTAATCTGGAATGTTGCCTGTTGAAAGATTTCAATGGCATCCTATGATGAGAAAAGCAAAAATGAATAAATAAATATAAAACCAAATGCAAACAAACAAAAAATTCCAGGGGCTTCTATTTAGTCATGGAGAGAGGCAGATATTAAAACACAAGATAGTAATTGACAACATTGAACAAGTATCAAATGGGAGTGTTTACAGGACAGATAAAAAGAGAGGTGTCTTTGGGCCCAAAATGCTTTAAGAAGAAAGACACATTAGTGCATGACTGTTATCTCAGTACTTGGGAGACTGAGTCAGGAGGATCACAGATTCAAGGTCAGCCTCAGCAACCTAGCAAGATCCCTTTTCAAAGTAAAAAATAAAATATCTGGGGTTGTAGGTGAGAGGTAGAATGCCCTGTGTTCAAATACACAGTAAAGGAGGAGGAGGAGAAGAAGCAGGAGGAGGAGAAGGAGGAGGAGGAGGAGAAGGAGGAGGAGGAGAAGAAGGAGGAGGAGGGGAAAGAGGAGGAAAGGAAGGAAGGAATTAACTATACTTGCTTGATGCTCAAAGAGCAAAGTGTGCCCAGAACCTCCATTTAGCTGGAGCAGCTTCGTTATGGCAAATCACTGCTGTGTGCAAAGCCTCCATGGTCTTCTTGAGTTCTCCAGAATGTGGACTGGCCCTGGGTCAGGGGTCTACAGGAGACACTACAGCATCTCTGCTTCTGTGTCTACTCTTTCCTCAAACCATATGCTCAGCACACCATAAGCCATTAGCCTCCACCAACAAAGGGCAACATCCTCCCTCTAAACACTCACTGTTTCCTAGAGTTCTCTTCCCTGGCCCTTCTTTGCTCTTTTTTTTTTTAAATTCAGCTTCACGTATCCAGTAGACAGGAAATCTTCCCTTCCCTTTCCTACCAGGTATGGGAAATGGCTTTTCTTCTGGCCCAGATGCTCCCTTTGCTGATAACTGCTGCTAATGTGAGTACGTAATATAACTGTGTAAGTTTCTTTTCCATAACCAGGATGGAAACTCCTTGAGAATATATCTTACACTATTCCCTCCATGTCCCTCAATGGATGCTCATTTAGAGCCCAACAAGATGCCAAAGACTTCCTTGTATGTGTGGTGTTGGGCTCCCTGCTTTCTTAACCTGGTACATTATCCTCCCTGGGAGCCTGAAGGTTCTTAAGATGCCTTCAGTGTAGAGGCTGTGATACCCTCTGCCCCTGCTCCACCCATGCCACAGGGCTCCTCTGCCTATGAACTAAGGTTTTCTTAAGGAAGCAATAATACCTAGTTTCAACAAATTATGCAGTAAGATCATTAGGCTTATTGCTACCAAGTCACCAAGTGGCAGGTGTAGCCAGAAGTGTGCAAATGTGTGGGGCCAACAAGAAAATGCACTGTTTTAACTCCCTGGCAACATACTCTTGATTATCACACCAGAATGAGGAAACTTCAGCTGGAACTTCTTCCTTTACTTGCTGCTGGTCATGTTTGCCTATGGTTTTATAGTCTACAGCCTGTTCTTTTTTAAATCTCTCATAATAGAAGTAAATATATAAATAAATTGTGTCTGGTAAAAGACAACGAAATCCAATCCATTAAGAAGAGAAGCTTGACTTTCATCTTTCTCTTATTTATTTATTATTTATCTATTCAGCTATTTATTTATTATGTATGTGTGTTTATTTATTTATTTATTTATTTATTTATTTATTTATTTATTTATTTTTATTTGGATTGAACCCAAGGGCATTCTACTTCCAAGCCACAACCCACACTTTTTAATATTTTATTTCTCAGGTTCTGATGTTTACTTGTTAGTTCTTTGTAATCTCTTTGAGTAAGGGTCTTGCTAAGATGCTGATCCTCCCATCTCAGCCTCCCATGTACTGGGATTGCAGGTGGGCAACACCACACCCGGCTTGACTTCCATATTTCTGTCAGATGGTATCTGAGAAAAGGTGTAGGCAGGGTTCTGACTGACAGGAGTTTGGCATAGAGAGGAGTAGTCCACATGGAGGGACCCATGAGGAAAGGCATGGGCTGTCCTGCAGGTGTGCCTAACAGGTGGTCCTTGGACTGTGAGATTGGGACTAACATGTCAGAAAGAAATTTCAGCACAAACCAGTCATAGACATAGACACTTACTTGGAAAAGTAAGAAATACATATTCAAGGGAGAATGTGGGCCATCTCTAGAGTGAGAGATATACTTGTGAGGTTCTTGACTCTTCTTTTACAGGAGATTTTCATGAGAGGTGGCCAGGGGAGGTTTATGAAGATGACATCAGTCTGGCAGTCACAAGATTAATTAGGGTGTTGGTCATCTTCCAGGGGCCTTTATTGTTATTGTCTTAGCGGTAGGTATGTTTTGTTTAAACCATTCACAAGTGCATTGGCTAACAGTGTCCTAGGAATTCATCATAAGTGAATGGGTTTCCTGTTTTGGCAGTCATCTTTCTGGATCTTTTGCGTGTCTTCTGTTGTGTGATCAGAAGATATCTCTCCTGATTAAGTCTTTCTAGGTTGGATAATTAATAATTCAAGGCATTTTGCAATGATTAGGTTTCCAGTATGATGTCTGGGCTGCCTTTCTGGATGTTTTGTGTGGTTTCTCTTGTCTGAACAATATACACCCCTTTAAGGGTAGTCAACAGTGCTCAGAATAAATTAGTAAAGATTTTCAAATTACTCTTAAATTTGAGACTAAACAGGCCTGGCCAGGGGGAGGGACATAGACCTGGCTTGAGGAATTGAGGATCTGGTCTTGGGGAGTTTGGGGTAGCTTCCATATTAAAGTTATATATGTACGTATACACACACACACACACACACACATACAAACACACACACACATATATATATATACATATATATATATATATATATATATATATATATATATATATATATATTCTTTTATGTCTTCTTTCTACCTATCACTCTTATTTCTTCTACCCTAATTCTAAGAAAATCTGAAAAGTCTAAAATCAGCCTGTTTAAAAACCACTCTCTATTGGCTCTGGACTAAGTCCTGCAAGATTCTGGATTGGTAATTGTGAGCAGAGGTGTAAGGTAAGCACTGATGGTCTTTATGGGTTAGCTCTTCTGAGAGGCACAGCTTTCTGTGCCAGGTAAATATTTCTAGGCAAGAGAGCTAATTTTAACTTTATTCTGGTAGTTATCACAGAAGCAGGAAAAAGGTTCTTTATCCCAGAATTGTTTAGCACAGGGACAGTGAAGAATATGCATGGTTCCAGTTATCACTGAACTTTGACTAGTTTTAGTGGAGACACAGGACTACAAGAAGCCAGAAAGTAAGTGGATTGAACCTCTGTATGTTCAAAGTACACAAGCTAAAGGGCTCATGAGTGTGGTTGTCATTGCTGATTTTATTACTAGTCCCATTTATTAATTCTTTATACTTTCTGGTGTTTCTGTTTCCCTTCAAAGTGATACAAAGATGACTTACAATGTGTTTATTATGGGAACAGCTTCATTACTCTTTGGGGACCTGGTCTTCACTTCTTGTGATGGAGAAAAGCCATAGGAAACAAACCCCCAAGGTGACAGTCTCATCAATATCACCCTCAGGGCTCCCCAAAGCCCCAGTCTTCACACATTTATCTTTCCTGTTCTGTGTCAATTTCAACAGTGGGGAATGTCCTGGGGCTGAAATAGATGCAAGATCCAAATGAATCAATGTCCTATAAACCAAATGCTATGCCTTCAAGCAAGGCAGAACAATTATTGTCCAACAGGAATAACCCTACTAATTCTCAAGGACAAGCAGGAGAAGTGAATCCATATCCACCTTACCATTTAAGATGAACTTTAAATCACAGTGGCCCTTCTGCACAGCCATTGCCCATTTAAGCCTGCTGTCATTCTTCTGCATTCTTTCAAGACTGGCAATTTTCACAAAGGAAGAAAAGAAGACAAGGTACTAAGCTCCTAGGTTTAAAGTGTAAAGTGAGTCAGGGAAGAAGCTCTTCTTTGAGAGGGAAGAAGAGCTCTGGTAAGAGTATCACATGGACATTTTTAGTTAACAGTCTTAATAGTCAATTATTTGCCCTTGTCTGGAAATGGTAAACAAAATGTGTGTGTGTGTGTGTGTGTGTGTGTGTGTGAATTCTGTTGTCTACAAAATATATTCCTTCAATGGTATTTTAGTCATCTTTTTGTCACTGTGACAAAGTACTTGAGATAAACACCTTATAAAGAGGAAAAGTTTGTTGAGGCTGAGAACTCCAGAGGTTTCAGCTCTAGAAGTTGGATGGCTTTGTTTCTTTTGGGTCTTTGGGGAGACAGAACACTGTGGTGGGGAGCATGTGATGGAGCAAAGCTGCTCACCTCATGATAGTCAGAAAGCAAAGACAAAATAGGAAGAGGCGGAGGTCCCAACATTCCTTTCATGGGCACACTCCCACTAAGTTCCACCGCCTAAATGTTCCACCACCTCCCAATACTGTCATGGGCTGGGGACAAAGACATTAACATCTGGCCTTTGGGGGACATTTAAGATCCAAGGCAGTACAAATGGGCTCAGGACAACTCAAGACAGATCTTTGTTTTTATTGAAATTCTAGCACAGGGTCTATCGTAGTGCTAAGAAAAGTGTTTATTGAGCCAGACATGGTGGCACATGCTTGTAATCCCAGTACTTGGGAGGCTGAGACTGGAGGATCACAGGTTCACGGCCAGCCTCACCTACTTAGTGAGGCCCTCAGCAATTTAGTGAGACCCTGTTTGAAAAATAAAAAAATAGCTCGGAGGTAGCATGCCTCTGAGTTCAATTGCCAGAAATATTAGTCCCAGGTACTATTTGAAGTTACAATACTTGAAATAACAGAACTCAGACTTAGAGGTACACTGTCATACAGAATTAACTGCTTAATGAAAGTTTCCCAATGATGGTGAAGCTGTATGTATATATGTTTATATATTTCATTATCAGAGCTTTACCCCCCATGTGGTCTTTCTCTATAACTTACAATAGGGCTTTCTCTATAACTTACAATAATTGTTAGAGACATGATTTGCATATCAATATGAAATATAGTTTTTCATTAACAATTTATTGGAACAAGCTTCACTCTGATACAATAAATAAATTATTAATTGATGCTTTTAAGGAAAATAGTTCAGAACAGAAGTTGCTTTTTTATTTCCTTCCTGGGTTTTAGGTTAGCACAATATTTGTAGAAGAAACAGACATGAAAAATTTAATTATGTAAACAATTTGAAACATTACTTTTCAGATGCAACATCTTTCAAAATTATTACATCTAGTGAAAATATAACTTAAAGGGTATACCCAAGCTAAGAAAAAGTAATAATTTCTGGCCTTTAGGGAAAAAAAAGACTCATCTGAACCAAAGTGTAACAATACAAGGAAGCTTTCATGTAGAAAATCTTTCCTTGTTTTTTTGTGGGAACTAATAAATTGATTTTTCTAAAGCAATGAGTGAATCTATCAATGGTTCCAATTTAGGAATGCTTTGCAAATGATTTCATGTGCAACTTGTATTAAGGGGCAGAGTCTCTTCCAATTCTCTCTCCTTTTGTATTTCTTGCTTCCAGAATAGGTTCTGATGTGGAGCTGGTTCTCAGGTTTTGTTGTTTTTTTGAGATGGAGTTTCTCTATATTGTCCAGGCTGGACTTGAACTTGCACCTTAGCAGGGATTCAAGCCTCAGCACCCCTAGTAGCTGCAATTCCAGGTGTGCACTATCCTACCTGATTTAATTTTTAAAAATTTAATAGTAAAACATGGTATGACAGTTGGTATGATAATTGTCTTTTAGAAAGTTAGCAGTCTGTCTATCTGGAGAGAGAAAATCCACACTGTTGTTCCAGGGTAATTTAAAAACATAATTAAATGTCAAGTGGCTAGAAGAAAATTACTGCTATCATCCATTATCAATCAACAGGGAATGTGAACCTGCAGTGAGCCAAGTACTATGGTTATCAATAGACAATCCCTATTAAATAAGTCTTGGTCATCACTCTTGAGTAGATCTTTTCTTCAGTAGAAAAATAATAACAATTGGAACTGCCTTACACAGAGAAAGTTCCCAGTATGGTTTTGCTATAAAGGTTCCCAATTCAATCACGTAATTATTGTGCTAAAAACACATATTCTTGGCTTACTAGTGCCTCAGAAATAAAATCCCTGCTAAGGTGCTTAGCAGGAGATCTCCTGTTCAATATTCCTTGACCCATCTCTACTCAATATTTACTGCCCCATTCTTCTCAGTGCCACACTAATACAGTATCATCTGTGTCTGGCTATTCAAATGTACACATTTCCTTGTATAGAAACCCTCCTGCCCACATTAAACACACTCTGCTAGCTCCCTACAAGAACTTAATGCCTGTCAAGTGTTAGTTCCTAGTTCCCATTAGCATTTCAGTGTCTACTGAGATGTGACCTTTTCCAGACACTTTCTCTGACAAAGGAACAAGTGATTATAGGGATCGGTATTGATACTTTGAGTTTTAAAGTCATATAAGGAATCCCATAGTTTAAAAGGAGACTGGGGGTGATGAGTTTGTGCAGATCAAATGGAAGGAGATAAAATGTGATGGGGAGAAATTGATCATAACTTTGACCAGATAGTTAGTAGTGAAAAAAGAAAGAAGGAAGGAAGGTGGGAAGAAAGAAAGGAAGGGATTCAATATTAAGATGCTCTTGGTAAGAACTTTATTGCCTTAATTACAATTTAATATATAATTAAAATGTTTATGATTGGTGAAAGATACCGCTGTTAACACAATTAGGAAAATTGAAAATGGGAGACTAAACTGGGCTTGGTGGTGCATACCTGTAATCCCAGTACTTGGAAGGCTGGGACAGGAGGATTGCAGGATCCAAGACATCCTCAACTTAGTGAGACTCTCGGCAACCTAGAGAGACCCTGTTTCAAAACAAAGCAAAATAAGGCTCAGAGTGTAGCTTGGAGGTAGAGTGCCCCTAGGTTCAATCCCCATTACCAAAAAAACCCCCAAAAATCAAAAAAACAAAAAAGAAAAAAACAAAAAAACAAATAACCAAAATAACAACAAAAACAAAACATGGATATGCATGTTTCACTGGAGTATTCTAACTTTAAATTTTTAGAAAGGTACCATTGGAGTAGTACAGCTGGGTTCTATGGTGGTCCCATTCCTTGTCTTTTGAAGAACCTCTATACTGATTTCCACAGTGGCTGTAATTAATTTACAATCCACCAACAGTATATCTCCACATCTTCACCAGCACTTACTATGGTTCTTAATGATTGACTTTCTAACTGGAGTTATATGGAATCTCAGTGTAGTTTTGATTTACCTTCTCTGATTGCTATTTTGAAAATTCATACTGCAATAAATCAAATAACCAATAAGAAATCAAGTCGCATTTTTTTAGTTTATCTGGCTTTTTGTCCATGTTAGGGTGGAATGGTGTTCTTTCCAGTTTCCCTAGATAATTCATGTACTGTATTTAGATAATAAGCCTTTGTTCTGCTGGCTTGAAATGATCTGTTTTGTTTTCATGGACATTAATGAGATAGTACTTCTTGATGCAGGGAAGGGAAGGAGAAAGAGAAGTGTGGTAAGGATGATCAGCAGCCCACAGTTAGCATAGGCAGTTTTTTTACTCATTGCCTTATTCTCAAGTCTACCCTGGGCCTTCCAAATTGATTGCTGAGGATCCTGGCACATGGCTGCCTCTCAGTTATAGGATGGCTTGCCCTTGTGGAGAAGCACTTCTACCTAGGTTGTTTTCCTCTTAACACCTTGATGTCAACTCATTCACCAAAGCCCTTTCACATTCTTTTGACTCTTGCATGTTTTCCTGTGAAGTCCTTACTAACATTTCATTAGAAATCCAGGCAAAAGAAGAAAATAACAAGAGCAAGAACCCAGAACCCAAACACATACAGGCAGACACACCTGTTCAAGTAACATTTTGCTTTATAGACCTAACTACATTTTGTAAATCATTTATTCATTTTTCTAAATCATGGCATGAATGATTATGAGTTCAATTTTCTGTGTGTGTGTGTGTGTGTGTGTGTGTGTGTGTGTGTGTGATATTCAGGGTCATTCTCTGAACGAACCTCAGCCCTATTTTATTTTACTTTTATTTTTGAAACAGGGTCTAACTAAGTTGCAGAGGGCCTCATTAAGTTGCTGAGACTGGTCCTGAACCTGCAATCCTCCTGTCTCAGCCTCCCAAGTACTGGTATTACAAGTGTGCACCACCATGCCCAGCTTGATTTTAATTTTCTAATGATGAAAACTCAAGAACCAAAGCTAGAATGTTATTCTTGGTTTTATGTTTCATAATTCTGAGGCATATACTAATTTAGACTCATATAAAAAGTTTTACTTTCAAATGTTTTACTGTAGCACTTCAAATCTGTGAAATATATTAAAATATGAATGCACTAAGACAATTACATTTTACCTGCAATCTAATATTATTTTTTCTAAAGAAATGTTGATTATCAGTGTAATATTCTAGTCAACTTGTGTGCATGTATATTCTAAATTATGGATCCTTTTAAATACAGTTTTTTCTAAATATCTTTGCATCAGAATAACTAAGGCAAATGAGTAAAGTTAAAGCATGTATGCTATGAGCATATATCCTACTGGAATTCACACAAGATGTGTATTACTTTTTTTTTTTTGTGGTACTGGGGATTGAACCCAGGGGCATTCTAACTCTGAGCTACACCCCCAGTCCTATTTTTTATTCTTTATTTTGAAACAGGGTCTCACTAAGTTGTGGAGTGCCTCACTAAGTAGCTGAGACTAGCTGCAAACCCGGATCCTCCAGTCTCATCTTTTCAAGTACTGGGATTACAAGCGTGTGCCACCACACCCAGCTGTATTCAGACTTCTTGATGAAGTTCAGAGTGATGTATTATTTTTTAAAGCATACTTTGATTGCAGTCCTAGTCAATTCATGCACCGAAACTAGAATGAAACAAAGAGCAACAATTCCCCCAAGTATAGGTGGCAGAAGGAGGTGATTCTTGTCACTTAGAGTGACAGAGTGTGGAGAGGAGCTGTCACACTACAACCTGCTAATTTAGATAGATCTGTCCACTCCATTTTCTACTACTATTCTATCCTAGGTCCTCACAAAGGGAAACTTAACAAAGAAAGATGAAAAAACAAAAAGATGATAGTTTGGCCCCACTTTTCAGTTTGAGGTCTTCAATAAAAGGCCACAAGATAACTTTTTTTATCAGAAACATCTAATCCAAGAGGAATTATGACTATTTCTTTCAGCAGGAAAAGTAGATCTTCCTTTTATTGGTGATGAGTCATGTCAATGAGTCTTTTTTTGGATTATTAAGCATTCAAAATGTGAGGGAGATCTAATTTTGGGAGAGGGAAGTAAGGGGGCAACAGTGACAAGCCACACTATGGAGAAATAGAAGACTCTAGAGTCACTGCTCTAAAATTTGAAAAGAGACAAAGAATTAAGATGGGGAATCTAGCAGGAGAGAGAAGAAGACAAGCCACAATCAGAAATTCAATGGTGTTGGAATGGCTGAAATAGATTTTAAAATTTAAGGTGGAAAGTTGATTGGACGTTTTACTGCATCGCTGTAATATAAATTCTTCTTGTGTTTCCCCTAAAAATCTTCAGAGAAATCATTCTTATGCACACATTTCTTCAAATACATTATATTATGTAAATCATAGAGAAAACTTAGTTTGGCTGTGAGATTTCATGTAAGAAAATAAATATATGGAAAAGATGAGAAAATGAGGCCTGAAATTCAAGAATATTTAGGAGCAGGAGATGGAAACTTTCTGTCTTAATTCTTTATCCCTTCTTAACAGTTTGAGCAGTGGACCCAGATTCTTCAGCTTCTCAATCATTGTGACATTTCCACAGATCATGCAATATTTAAAGGTAGAACTCAGATCATCTTACCCTGCTGCTCAAACTATCAAAATTCCTTCAGAACTAGAATGAAAGTCACAGGCATTATGGCAAGGCCCTAAGTTCAGATGGACATAACTGTTTCTTGTCTTCTTCCAACTCAAATTCTTCTTTCATTATTTAGGTATCAAGTCAGCTTCAATCTCCCACCTGAAATAATGCTTTATACTCTGTATTAAATCTATTTTAATTCCATATATTTCTCTTTGCTCCCTCCCACTACCAAATTATCCTCTGTGTGTGTGTGTGTGTGTGTGTGTGTGTGTGTGTGTGTGTATGTCTAGTTTTTGCTTTCCTCATTTAACTGTGCAATGTGAGTAGAAAATACTAACTTCAATGTTGAAAACTTTGTCTGGCACATAGTAGGACTAGTGCATCAGAGTCTGTGGACTGAATGCTTTTTCACTTAGCTCATGATGAACAGGGATGATCCATCAGGCACATATCGTTTATTCTCACTTTTCACTTGTTTGTTTCTACTAATGGACTGTGTAGTTTAGAGTGGAAATAAGACCTGTGAACTCAACTACCACAAAGAAGACAGAAATATCTGAAGTGTGGTGAGAAGAAACTGAGACTGAATCTGAAGAAAATGTAGAAGGCTGGTTAGTAAATAGGGGAAGAGGAAGAAGGGATATTTTGTGGTAGAATGTGTTGATAATGTGATAAATCTAATTCTATTCTAGGCTGAAACCAAAATGAGGCAGAGTCCTTACTATATAGACCTTTAACATTTGTAGACAAACTACTAATCCATTGATCCTTGTGTTCAAGGAAGTTTCTCTTGGAAAAGCAAGAGATAGCTGAAGAATCTACTTAGATTGGACGTAGATGAAGACCAAATGCCTCCCAGACTGATAGACATGATACCAATCTCTATCCAGCTACTCTATCCCTTATGACCTTGATTATGTTCTGACTGATATTTCTCACCTGCATCATGGGGCTCCAGGAACCTGCAGTCTCTTTTGGTGCTTTGGTTCTTCATCACATCTTTCACATGCCAAACACATGGGTCTTTGTTCACTTCTTCAATTTCAAAGTCTGCCTTCTCTGCCTGGCAGTGTGGAAGGTTGTGCCAGAGGGAAGACCCACATCTTATGACACTCCAGTGTGGAGCATGAAGTTCTTCCTGTTGCTCCTAGAACTGCTGAAACTGAGCATCAAGACAAGTGAACTTTCCCCTATATTGTCTTTAAAACTCAACCACAAAAAGAGCTGATTCCTGTGCAGGCTAGACTTGCAGCAATGCTGGTATTTTCCAACCAAAACAAAAATGCTTCTGATTGCTTTGAAATCAGGCTTTTCAGTGTGTGTATGTGTTTGTCTGTGTGTGTGTATGTGTGTGTGTGTGTGTTGGGGAGGGGGTAGTGGGTCCTATTAAATCCCAAGAAAGGGTTATGTTGAAGCTTACTTTCTATTATGTTGCCTTTCTTCTAACCCCCAGTCTTGTTAGTTTCTTTATTACTCAGTTTCACACCTTCATTTATTTATAGGTTCCTTGCAAAATTGGAGGGATATACAAATTAGAGGAACATGATTAAATAAAAACAATAAGAGCATTGTGAAGGAGAGGCAGTGATACACAAAGACAGAAGTACAATATCCTGGGAGATCAGATGCAGCTTCAGCTAAGGAGAATCATAAGGAAAAGAGAAATAATAAGGTGATATTGGTTGTAATCTGGACACTCTTCTGTAAGAAATAGCAGCAGCAGACACCTTCAGGGAAAGCAGGACATTCCTAATCAGGTTCTACGACTTGGACAGCAACAAAATATGCCACCTCTATACATAGGAAAGCAAATATTGATTGCTTAGCTTAGATAAAAGAGGCAATGTTGATGCGCCAGCCCTGCATCCCTTGGAATGATTTGAAATGAATGAGAGAGGCCATGGAGTAAAATGAAGGGGGAGAAAGGATGTGTGGGGACAAGTACTGTGACCCTGTATATAGCCACAAGATGCTGCTCTCTGATGAGATGCCAGGCTCTTAGGAACAATGATGTAGACATCAGGGGAGGTTAAGTGACCTGGCACAAGTCTGGGATGAAGTGGCACAACTGCAAATAGATCCCAGAATTTTCAGCCTCTAAGTTGATTTTGCTTCTTTGTTTTGTTTAGAGACCCACAATCATTTACTTTAGTCTCTATACTGCTGACAGAATTGGGATTTCTACTATTGTCTTTTTATTGGATATTTCCAGACCCAATCTGTTATTTAAGTTTTTTTTCTACCTTTGTAAATAAGATTTTTTCTTGCTGAAACCAAAATATGTCCTTTTAGATAACATTTTCCACTAAGACTATAGAAGATGTTGCATTTCCCAGTGTCAGTGTTTTAGCATTCTTCCTTAGGTGTTATACTTCTCATTTATGAAGCAACCTCAATGAAACAAAGCAATCAGATTCCTCTGGGAAATAATTTACTTCAAGATAAGACAATAAAATTTATTTCTCCTAGCTGAGCATGCAGAGTATTTAAACAGGTCTCTATTTGGTCTCTCACTTTTAATGTTTAATTAAGTTTGAATTAATCTTAGTTCTCTTTTCCTTCCTGTGTTTACCAAGAGCAAAAAGGCCCCCATTGCTTTCCTTCTTCCCCAAGTCAATACTTCAAAGAACAAACCTTGCTTTCTTGCAAATCTGCCAAACTTCTCATTCAATTAGTGATAAATTTCTTCAATTTTTCCAGAATACATATATAATGGAAGACTTTATATAATTTTTTCTCAAGGACAGACCTTATCTTAAATTGGATCAAATTGTAAAGCACATAAAATGGTGTGTTGGGCATATGGAAGAGGTACAAGTGCAAAATGAGAATCCTGGTTTTTCCATTGCTGCTCATTTTGTACTAAGTTTGTTCATTGCTCAGGATAAAAATATCAGTACATACAGTTATCAGGAAGGGAAGGCTCAAAAAATGGGATGGAGACTTACCTGCTGCATCTGGCTGTCATGCAAACTAAAGGCAAAGTGACTTTAATTTGCATATCTAACCATAGCTACCCCATTCTGAAAATGAGAAGAGGGAACAAACTTCCAGATGAACAAGTTAGCCTTGGAAGAGAGAATGATGCATCTTATACTTGGACAAAGCAAATGGAATCAAAACAATTGCATTAATGTTTCCAAATAAAGAAATGTGAAGTTTAAATAATGTTGCTCATTTGGCTAGGATCTACTCAGTGAAAAGGAAGCTTGAGCATCTGCTGACCATATGTAGATAGTAATGAATTGAGGGGCTAACCAGGCTGAAATGGGTTTCCAGGTTAAAAAATGAAGAGTAGCTACCCTGTTACACAACCAAGCACACAGTAAATGTTCAATATGCTATCCATTGATTGGCTTAATTTGATCAGGTTTTGTCTTGGATAAAGACATTTCATTGGTACTTTTGAAAAAAACTATGAAGGGAAAGGAAAATAAACCCATGCCTACTGCTTGTCATGATATACCTGACATGTGGGGGTTCCAGCTCTGTATGATATCTGTGCTTCCTGTATAAACACAAACACACATATATTTATTCTGTTCAAATCAATAAGCACAAAGCAGCTGGAGTCTGTGAGATGGATGCATGCTGATTCTTTCAAGAGGCACCTACAATGGCTAGGAAAATGCACATTTTTAAACTTGTTTTAATTTGGCATCTCTGTCAAAACCTCCCTTCACATTCTCCTTGCCCAGCCTCTCCCCAAGCTGTCAGTAACCTGACAGGGTGCAGACGTATTCCTCCAGTTGGTCTATTTTGAAGTTTTAGAAGTACCAGTGAGAATTAGAAATAGGAACAAAAAATAGCTATCAACCCTAAAGATAGCCTGTGTTCAGATGAGATTATATGAGGATATTGAAGAGAACATTTCTTAGACTTGGAAGTTGTATAAAATCTCATTTTAATAAAAACTTAATCCAAATGACTTGGTCTCATACCTTTTAGTTCTTCCAAAATTTGTTCAATATTTGTTTATTGTCTTCAGAATAATATCTGTATGGTTTAAGTTAGCACTGAAAACATTTGATTTTTGGCACTATTCTTCCAACTATTGGAGTTGGGGAAAATGGAGAGGAGTGTTGAATTCAGAATCATGTCTACTTGATGAACAGATTCGCAAGTGTTAGTGAGTTGTTTGACATCTTTGTACCTTATCCTATTTGTGACTACAAAGATGACAATAGGACTTCTACTTCTAGAAAGATTGACTAAATCCATATGCTGTGGTTTGAGTATGGTTGTCCCTAAAGCTTCATGTACTGGAAGCCTGTCATCCTTTTTGTAACATTTAAGTAAGGAGGCCTGGTGAAAAGTAATTAAGTCCTCAGAGGTCTACCTTCATGGATGGATTTATGCTGGCCTCACAACATGAATTGGGAATCACAGGGTGAGTTAGATCTTACCAGAGTGGATTGTCATAAAGTATGAACCCCACCCCCACCACACACACACACACACACACACGCGCGCACACACGCACAAACATACACCTTAGCCTTTTCAGCATGTGGCTATTTCCCTTTCAGTTTCTCCACCATGTTATGACACAGCCAAGGGATCCATCACAAGGACACCTGCATCATGCTATTTGGACCATCCAACTATTAGAATAATTTGACTAATAAACCTCTTCTTCTATATAAAGAACTCAGCCTCAATCATTTTGTTATAGTGACAGAAAAGTGGTTAATGCAATACATTTCTTTATTCTTCCTGGTAAAAATCCTGAAGTGTATATAAAAAATATCATAAGAAGTGGGCATGGTGGCACATGCTTGTAATCCCATATGGGAGGCAGAGACAGGAGGTTTGCAGGTTCTTGGCCATTCTTAGCTACTTAGTGAGGCCCTCTGCAGCTCAGCGAGACCCTGTTTTCAAAATAAAGAATAAAATATAGGGCTGGTGGTGCAACTCGGAGGTAGAATATCCCGGGGTTCAATCCCCAGTACTGCAAAAAATAAATAATAAAAATAAATAAATAAAACAAACAAACAAATAAGTAACATAAGAAAACTTAAATATGGAAATAAGACAGTTAAAGCCAGGTGTGGTGGTGCATCCTTGTATTCCCAGTACTTGGGAGGCTGAGACAGGAGGATCACAGGTTTGCAGTCAGTCTCAGGTATTTAGTGAAGTCCACCACAGCTTAGTGATACCTGTTTCAAAATAAAGAAAAAGAAAAGAAATAAGACAGCTAGACCAGCTACAGAGTTCAGGATGTAAAACAAGTACAGCAGTGAATTTTCTTAATGCTCTCTTTTTGTTTAATATATAGCAGACATGACTCGAAGAAGCTGGCAACCAAGAAACACCACAAAGCACATACAAAAAAGCGTATTCTTCATAGTCAAAGAGCCAGGAAAAGTTCATAAAGCACAGAAAGGTTTTAGACGTAACCACATTGCATGAACCAAATACCATACGATTGGGCCTCTCATAGGACAGAAGTGGAATAGAGAGCCTAAACTTCCACTCTCACCACACTGTGATGAAGCATCCAAAACTACACCATGGTGTTTCTGAGATACTGCATAGAAACCATAGACTTTCATCCCTGCTTGGTATGTATAACTAGAGACCATGTGGGCATCCTGGGCTTTCATCCACATCAAGCAGTGACAGAGTGGCTCTCTCCCTCCATGGCAGAGTTAAGTCTTCAGAAGACCTGGTGAACAGTCGAGATTTTCACAACAGTGATAAGGAAGCCAAGCCCCATATTGTCAATTAAGACCACATAGGAAAAATGTAGCAAGGTACAGGAGTCACTAGAGGCTGAGTGGAGAACTGGGCTTCTTTTTAAAATTATTTTATTTATTTTATGCATTTATTTGTACATTATAATTATACACCACAGTGAGATTCAGAGTGGTACAAACATACATGCATACAATAGTTGGTTGTGTTTCCTTGACTTCTAACAATGCTTGGGAATTTTCTTCCCCTGCTGGCATAGTATTAGAAAACACCAGCTAAGCCAGGCATAGTGGGGCACTCTTGTAATCCCAGTATTAGGGAGGCTGAGGCAGGAGGATGGAGATTTGTAACCAGACTCAACAATTTAGTAAGACCCTCTGCAACTTAGCAAAACCTTGTTTCAAAATAAAAGGGTGGGGGAGAGCCCAAGATGGCATCTGAGTGAAACACCTCTCCTCAGGTGCTGTGAGCTCGAATCTAACCTGCTATAAAGGCAGCTTCTTGACGGAAGAAGAAAAAAAAAAAAAAAAAGCAACAAAAAGCCAATGAAGCAGTGAAAATTGAACTACACCTAAAGAGACTCCAGAAAGCTGACCAGGGAGAGCAAAGGAGCCTGTCTGCATGTGGCAATGGTGCCACGCTGTGGACTGGTGGTGGGCATTAAGCTGCCAGCACAGGGATCAATTAACATGGAGATATCTAGTGACCTCTTACGTACCCAGCGACCAGATGTGGAGTAAGTGACTCCAGAACTCCACGTTGTAACCAGGCAGCATATCCCCACACCTTCCAGAGCAACCAGAAGGACTGATATGACCAGCATAAGCCTCCATGGGACCACTCCAGCTCACCTCTCTCTCCAGAGCTGGAGCAGCCATCAACTGCACTGCGGAGCTGGAATCAAAATTGCCTCAAAAGCAGCCTCTTGGCGGGAGGAAAGAAAAGCAAAGCAGCAAAAAAGTGAATAAACCAACATGAGCAGTTGAACAAAACCCAGGAAGAACAAAGGAGCCAGCGGCAGTGGCCGCCATCTTGCCAGCTGCCATCTTGCCAGTCACCCAAAGCAGCATCTATTAGCACCAAGACTTCCAATGACCTCCTGTGCACCCAAAAAACAGAAGTGGAATAAGTGACTACGGAATTCCACACCCTAATCAGGCAGTACCGCAGGATCAACAGCGATCAAGAACACCTGGGACAAGCATCTCAAGACTGCGTCGAGGACACCCCAGATCATGCCTCCCACTGGAACCAGAGCAGCAGGGATCTGTAAGTTAAATTGCACCCCCAGAGTGCGGGGGCCCCTATACAAAGTGCAGATTCAGTCACATACCCTTCAAGTGATTGGATAAGAGCAGAAGGGAGCAGAAAGGATAAGAGCGGGAGGGACCCAAAGCAGAAGGGAGCAGAAGGGATAAGAGCAGAAGGGATAAGAGCGGGAGGGACCCAGTGCACACAAGGCATAGAGAACTTCCAGGCACCCTGGAAAATGCCCGGCATATAGGTTGCACTCCTCCTACCAGCAAAGGCAGAGAGAGAGACACAGACAGGTCCTGTGGAGAGTTCAGAGACACAGCTTGCAGCAGGAGAGGCTGCAGCATTACCTTAACCAGTAAGGTCTAAGAGCAAGGCTCGGCCTGCTAAATAAGGGACATGTGACATTTCTCGCTTTACATTATTTTATTCTGGAAATTTGGGCTTTGCTTCCACATTAAAAGATTTTTTAAGAGGCTCAGGATGCTGTACGGATTGAGTCATCAAGGTCTAGGCCTGGCTCAGAGGTATCCATTAACTCTACAAATACCGGCAGCTGAGTCAAGAGAACTTAGGTTTCTTATCATAAGTAAAGGAAGCTTAAGACAGAGAACTTGCCAAACTCTCCGCTTACCTAAAACTTATTAACTACCTTCTAGCTGCCTGAGCAAATATAAAAGATTCATCTAATGAATAGTTCTTCTTCGCTTTTAACCTTTAACCCTGCTCCTCCTTCACTGTTAACCTCTAACCCTGCTTTCTGCTAAAAGAATAATTCATTTACACTTTTGTATTTTTGTAAAATTCTACTGCTCCCCTAATCTTAGCAAACACTATAGGAAATAGCTTTTCTAGTTAAAAATGTACCCACTTAACTCTAGGGAAAAACAAGGCTGTAAAAATTCTTATTTTTGTATACCTTGTTGTGATGAGCATATATAACACTCATGAGATGAATTAAAAATAGATGCGTCTTAACATACATGGTGTGTAAGCATACTCTCACTCGCTCTCGACCTCATCTCAATCTTCACCTAACAAGGAACCCCCAGGCTCTACTGCTTCTTTGAGGGCTGGCTCCTGACAAGAGGCATCAGCAGAACTCCCTGCCTGCACTGAGAGAGCAAATAAGAATACGAGAGACACATTCGAAAATTTAATAGAATGAGCAGACATTTAAAAGCTGAAAATATCTATGCAGATCCAAAAGGGCTGCAGAGGCCAACTCAGCTCTGTACTTACAAACTAGTATGGTTTTTGTTTGTTTGTTTTGTTTATTGTTGTTGCTTTTTGGCTTGGGGGGTTTGTGTTATGTTTTAGTTGTTTTTTCTATGTTTTCTTTTTGTATTGCCTTGATTTATTTATGTTTGTTTGGATGACTCATTGCCTTGTTATTTTTTGCTTAATTTGTTGACTGTCTTCCTTATCCCTTTTATAAGCTTCCTTCCCTCTCTCCCATCTATATTCTTCTCCTCAACACTTTTTTCTCTTCTCTTTTCTTCTTCCTTTTTTCCCTGTCTCACATTAAGACCATATCATACTACCACACCTAAAACTCTATATTGACTACCAGAATCCCCTGACATCTGCTATCTCTAATCTTTACAATATATCACCTCAACACACTTAACCTCCTATTCCACTGGACCATACACTATACTTTACCCTATTCTTGCATTCATCACTGTGACTTCTCACCCAACCCTTATAATTGAACACAACCTGTCCCTGTATATACCAGCGAATACCTCTAAACCCCCACTGCAGAGATTGGATGAGAAAATTTGCAAGAGCAGCAAAGATACAAATTTAAGAACAGGGGAACCATGGGAAGGAAAAATTGCAAAGAAACAATGAGATACCACAACCCCTCAATAACAGATCTCACCAACCCAGAATGGCAGAGATTACCAGAAGAACAACTCAGATCTTTAATACTAGAATCAATACAAGATTTTGAGAAAGAATGCAGGGAGAGTTGGGAAAAAATAAAGGAACAAATAAACAAAAAATCTGACACCCAGAACAGGAACCAAAGAGAAGCATTGAAGGAAGTGAAAGATGCAATAACTGAAGTGAAGGCATCAATACAAACTATAAACAGTAGATTAGACCACATGGAAAATAGAATATCAGTCTTAGAAGATGACCACTCCAAAAATGAATCCATAATACATAATTTAGAAAAAAATTCAAGTATGAATTGGACATCGATGAGATTTGGGCGAATTTTAAAAGAGCTAACCTAAGAATAATAGGCAAAGAAGAGGGATTAGAAGTGGAAACAAATGGAATAATCAATCTTTTCAGAGAATTTTCCAAACATAGAGAAGTTGACATACAGGTACAGAAACCATATAGAACCCCCTTGAGACAAATCCAAAGAAGATGTCCACCATGCCACATAATAATCAAGTTGACTTTTTAAAAATTTCTTTTATTTTTTGAGGTACTGGGGATGGAACCCAGGGGCATTCTACCTCTGATCTACATCCCCAACCCTATTTTTTATTCTTTATTTTGAAACAGGATCTAGGTTGTAGAGGGCCTCACTAAGCAGCTGAGGCTGGCTTCGAACCCAGATCCTCTAGTCTCAGCCTCCCAAATGCTGGGATTACAAGCATGAACCACCATGCCTGGCTCAAGTTGAGTTATGTAGAGCTAAGGAGAGAATTCTAAAGGCAACAAAAGCAAAAGGCCAAGTGACATTTAGAGGCAAACCAATTAGAATCACTTCAGACCTCCCAAATCAAGTCATGAAAAGCCAGGAGGGGCTGGAGTAACATATTCCAAACTGTGAAAGAAAATAACTTGCAGCCAAGATTCTCCTACCCAGCAAAACTCTCTCTCTCAAAATTGACGGGGATATAAAAATCTTCCGTGACAAACAGAAACTGGAAGAACTTATGTCTTCCAAACCAACCCTAAAGAAAATACTCAAAGAGATTAACTACAAAGAAGAACTAACAAGTAAATGTCAGAATACGAGAAACAGTAATTTCCAGGAGGCAAACAATTAAGCAAAGAAGAATAAACACCACCAAAACAGAAGTCAAAACTCAAAATGTTAGGAATTAAAAATCATCTCTCAATAATCACACTGAATATAAATGGTCTCAATGCCCCAATAAAAAGGAACAAGGTGGCAAAATGGATTAAATCCCAGAATCCATCTATATGCTGCCTGCAAAAAAACACTTTACAAGCAAAGATTCCCACAAACTAAAAGTCAAGGGCTGGACTAAGGTAATCCATGCCAATGGAACATGAAGACAAGCAGGAGTAGGAGACATGAGAGCAGATAAATTACACTTCAAGCCTAAACTTATCAGAAGAGACAAAGCAAGTCATTCTTTACTAGTAAAAGAAAAAATCCAGCAAGAAGAAATAACAATTATCAACATCTATGCCCCAAACATAGGTGCAGCCAGCCACTTTCATAAAACAAACTCTGTATGCTAGAAAGACACACATAGATCCCAATACACTAATACTAGGAGACTTCAATACTCCTCTCACATCCCTAGACCGATCTTCTAAACAAAAGGTCAGTAAAGATGCCTCATAACTAAAGAACACCGTAAACCAAATGGACCTATTAGACACATATAGACTCTTTCACCCAACTACAGCTGAATTCACATTTTTCTCAGCTGCACATGGAACCTTCTCCAAAATAAACCACATTATGGGCCACAAGGCAAGCACTGGCAAATTCAAAAAATGTAACATAATTCCCTGCATCTTTTCAAATCACAGTGGAGTGAAACTAGAAATCAACTCTAAGACACCCCAGAGTAGCCATGTAAACACATGGAGATAGAACACCAGACAGCTGAATGAGGATTGGGTCATAGAAAAGTAAAGGGGTAAATTAAAAAATTCCTAGAAACCAATGAAAAAAAAAGATGGATTTTTATACATTTCTTGGGTACAACAGGGTTAATCACACATCTTTGTTGGGCACAAGCTAGTATAGGTAAAGACATCCATGCACACATTTCTCATTAACCCTTTCCCAATTTCCACCCCCCTCCATCCTTCTCCGTCCTTCTCAAGGTCAGTTTAGTGATTGACTTTGATGTGATCTTGTAAGTACATCATGCTCATTAGGGTGTCCCCCCTCCCCCCATCACCTTCCATTAAATCAAATTCTTTGTTCACCTAAGGATTCTCCTTCATCTGGAGTCCCTCTTATGTCCCATTTTCTCCCTAGCTTCCACATATTAGGGAGAGCATTCTATTTTTAACTTTTTGTGACTGACTAATCTCACTTAACATAATGTTTTCCAGTTCCCTCCATTTCCTTGCAAATGACATGATTTTGTTCTTCTTTATGGCTGAGTAAAATTCCATTGTGTACATATCCCATAGTTTTGTAATCCATTCATCTGTTGATGGACATCTTGGCTGGTTCCATAGTTTGGCAATTGTGAATTGTGCAGCTATAAACATAGATCCACATGCGTCGGCCTGATAGTTTGGTTTCCTTTCTTTTGGTTAGATACCCAGTAGAGGTATTGATGGACCATATGGTAGGATCATTCCCATTCATCTGAGGATCCTCCATACTGTTTTCCAAAGTGATTGTACTAATTTGCAATCCCACCAACAATGTATTAGGGTTCCCACTTCTCCACACCCTCGCCAGCATTTGCTGTTGTTTGTGTTCTTGATAGTTGCCATTCTGATTGGAGTTAGGTGAAATCTCAAGGTAGTTTTGATTTGCACCTCTCTGATTGCTAATGATGTTGAACATTTCCTCATACATTTATTGGCCATTTGTATTTCTTCTTTTGTGAAGTGTCTATTTAGATCCTTTTCCCATTTCTTGATTGTGTTAATTGTTTTCTTAGCTGTGAGTTTCTTGAGTTCTCTGTATATCCTAGATATGAGTCCTCTGTCAGATGAGTAGCTGGCAAAGATTTTCTCCCACTCTGTGGGTTCTCTGTTGAGGTTCTTGATAGTATCCTTTGCTGCACAGAAGCTCTTTAGTTTAATGTAATCCCACATATTGATCTTCCTTTGAGTTGCTTGTGCTTTTGAGGTCCTGTTGAGAAAGTTTTGACCTGTGCCTATGTGTTGAAGTGTTGGGCCTATGCCCTCTTCAAGTAGCTGCAAGGTCTCTGGCCTGACTTCCAGGTCTCTGATCCACCTGGAATTGACTC
>PVLC010022733.1:0-26419 GCA_004027655.1 Graphiurus murinus
CTGAGGTTGACCTTGAATCTGGATCCTCCTGTCTCAGTCTCCCAAGTACTGGGATTACAAGCATGTGTCACCATGCCTGGCTTCAGAAGATTTTAAGAAGAATACAAACCAAGAATTTTATATTTATATTCAGCCAGGCAATCATCTGAATTTGAAGAACACGCACACACACACACACACACACACACACACACACACATCACCACAAATTTTTGGAAATACAGTAACTCAGAAAATATTGTTCCTAGAAAGATTTGAGAAGCTTGAATTCTTGAAAGCCAGAGAATGAATTTCAGATAAGAGACAGAAAAATAGAACAGAGGCAGTGGCTATTGAAGTCCCCTAATTCTATAACCAAACCTATGACCAATAAGGTTAAAAAAAAATTTAACAGACATAATTGCCAAAACTTAAAAAAGGAAGATTATAGCAGTGGGTGTGGGCTGATATCCTTTCAAGAGCTAGGGATTCAAAAGGCATTACACATAGCTGACAAATAAAAAACAGAAATAGAGGTACTCAAGATATTAAACAAAATGATTAGAATTAATGAAAATGTAAAAAAAATTGTGAAGGGAAACAAGTGAGAGGAAGTGAAAATACTAATTAAAATACCACAGAGAGAAGAGTCAAGGAATTTTGTCCAAGTAAATAGAAGGAGTACACACACCACCAAACATAGACACAGAAATAGGCCAAACAAATTGATCTTACAGATTCTCATAAAGGGATGTACTTATCAATTTAAAGAAAAAGGAATGAGAGCAAAGGATAATTGTATGTGGTTCCCTAAAGATGATGATTAAAAGTTCAGCCCAGCCTCGCTGTGCCTTCCCATATGGCTGTGTTGACTGGAGTCTCCCTCCCTTCCTGCTTCCACAGTTACCTTTTCTGTTTGGTGTTTGGGGCGAGGGGCGGACCTGTTTTTTTGGGACCCTCAGAGTCAGGCCTCTGGCCCAGGACTCCAGTAGCATTTCCATTATGAAAATCAAATCACAGATTCTCTTCTTTTTGTTGAAGTTCTACCTGAGAGGTGAAAAGAGATGAGGAGAGACACGCTCCCAGAATAAACCAAGATGTTACTTAAAAAAAAAAAAAAAAAAAAAAGTTCAGCCCACAGCCAGACGTGGTGGTGCACACTTGTAATCCCAGCATTCAGGAGGCTGAGATTGGAGGATCCTGGTTCACGGCCAGCCTCAGCTACCTAGAGAGGCACTCCACAACTTAGTGAGACTCAGTTTCAAAATAAAGAATTAAAAAATAGGGCTGGGGGTATAGCTTGGAGGTAGAACACCCCTGAGTTCAATCCCCAGTAACGCAAAAAAAAAAGAAAAAAAGAAAAGTTCAAAAGTTCAGCCCACAAAAGATTTAACAGAATTTCTGTGAATAAAGGCAAAAACCAAAGGAAGCATAAATAGACACAGAAGCACATCAGTCATACAGGTATTAGTTCCTCCTTCCCAGGAAAAGCACATGGAACAGAAACAATTAGTACTGCCTGGTATCTAAAGGTTAAATCTCATATGTTAATTGATATAAATATCTATACCCTGAAAACCCAGATAATGACAATTTCTTCTGGAGTAATGATGAAATATCTATTAAAAAATCCAAGTATTAAACCATACAGAATAACCTCAACAAATCCCCCAAAGGTTAGTTGCTACAGACATATGTAGACTAAAGAGAAAATAAAGATAAAATTCAGAATACTTAGAAAATAAAAATAGTGAAAATATTCTGCCTTAGAAACACCATATGACCAAGCTATACCACTCCTCAGTATCTTTCCAAAAGAACTGAAGCCAGAATACTATAGTGATGTATGCACATCCATGTTTATAGCAGCACAATTCACAATAGGCAAATTATGGAACCAACATAGGTATCCACCAACAGGTGTACGGATAATGAAAATGCGTTATATACACACAATGGAATTTTACTCAGGCATAAAGACAAACAAAATTGTCATTTGCAGGAAAATAGATGGAACTACAGAATATTATACTAAGTAAGATCAGTCAGTCTCAGAAAGTAAAGGGTCAAATGTTTTCTCTCATATGTAGAAGTTACAGAGACTATAGAAAACAAAAGGTACTTTAGAAATTTGAGGAGAATGACCAGTAGAATAGTGGAAGTAAGGGGATAGGAGGTGGGTAGGGGTAAAGGAAGAACTGATTAAAGAAACAGTTCAAATTATGTTGGGCCCAAGTATAAAAACAACACTACCAATATCACTATTATGTATGGGGAGGGGTGGGTAGCAGTTGAGGCCTGAGGGTAATCACATCAAAATCTGTTTGTATATTTGTTTGTATGACTTTGAACCTCACTATGATGTATAATTACATTGATCCAATAAAAGGATATAAAAAAGAAGGAATAAGAAGCAGCTAACACAAGATTTAAGAGAAAATATACGTTTATGTTAAAAAGTACGGAATAAATTATAACTATCCAGGCCTAAGAATGATGTTAGAAGAGTAAAATGAAACTAAGCAATATGCAGAAGAATTAGAATAGAAAAACGAAAACAAATAATAAGAGAATGCAAATATTGCAATTTTTTTTTAAAAAAGCAGATGGTTCGTTTCAAAAGATGCAGTAGAATAATTCACAAACACAACTACTATAAAATAGAAGGCATATGCATACACACATCAAGAAAAGGAAAATAGGTAAGAAAACAAATAACCCAATCAAAAAATGGGCAAAGGATCTAAATAGACACCTCACAAAAGAAGAAATACAAATGGCAAATAAATGTATGAGAAAATGTTCCACATCATTAGCAGTCAGAGAGATGCAAATCAAAACTACCTTGAGATTTCACCTAAGTCCAATCAGAATGGCAATCATCAAGAACACGAACAACAACAAATGTTGGTGAGGGTGTGGAGAAGTGGGAACCCTAGTACATTGTTGGTGGGATTGCAAATTAGTGCAAGCACTTTGGAAAACAGTATGGAGGATTCTCAAATGAATGGGAATGATCCTACCATATGATCCATCAATACCTCTACTGGGTATCTACCCAAAAGAAAGGAAACCAAACTATCAGACCAACGCATGTGTATCTATGTTTATAGCTGCACAGTTTACAAAGGCCAAACTATGGAACCAGCCAAGATGTCCATCAACAGATGAATGGATTACAAAACTATGGAATATGTACACAATGGAATTTTACTCAGCCATAAAGAAGAACAAAATCATGTTATTTGCAGGGAAATGGATGGAACTGGAAAACATTATGTTAAGTGAGATTAGTAGTCACTAAAAGTTAAAAATCAAATGCTCTCCCTAATATGCAGATGCTAGGGAGAAGATAGGGAATAAGAGGGACTCCAGATGAAAAAGGAGAAAGCCTAGATGAGCAAAGAAGTTGATTTAACTGAAGGTGATGGACGGGAGTGCGGGGGATACCCTAATACACATGATGTACTTTCACAAATATATCAAGTCAATCACTAAACTGAACTTGAGAAGGAGGGGTGGCAAGGGTGTGGGGTGGGAATTGGGGAAGGGGTTAAATGAGAAATGTGTGCATATACGTCTTTATCAGCTTTTACCTAACAAAGATGTATGATTACAATGCACCAATTATTATATAAAATAATTTTAAAAAGAAAAGGAAAATAATCCTGAGAAAAGAAGAAATGAAGAGAAAAAAAGAGATTGCTGTTATTCTCAATTTGCAAATTAATTTGAAAATCTATATGAAATGTATGGATTAGTATATAATTTACAAAAACTGATCCATATGAATATATAAATATTCTATTGGTAAAATAAAAGTTGAAAAACTAATAAAGGGGTAACTTTCCTAGACCCTTCTTGTATCTTTTTTTATTTTTTATTTATTTATTTTTTTGCAGTACTGGGGATTGAACTGAGGGGCATTCTACCTCCGAGCTACACCCCCAGCCCTATTTTTTATTCTTTATTTTGAAACTGAGTCTCACTAAGTTGCAGAGTGCCTCACTAGGTAGCTGAGGCTGGCCACTTCTTGTATCTTTTTAAAAGCCCTAGTCTCAGTTAATTTCCAGATAAAATAAAAACACAAGGAATAAGTAGCGCCATAACTAAATTCAATTATTTTTTATGGTACAGAGGATTGAACTCAGGGGCATTCTACCTCTGAGCTACACCTCCATCCCTATTTTATTTTATTGTTTTTATTGCTGAGGGCCTCACTCAGTCGCTGAGGCTAGTCTTGAACCTGTAATCCTGTCTTGGTCTTCCAAGTATTGGGAATACAGGCATGTGCTGCTATGCCCAGCAATTATCTTCAATTTAAAAGTACACATCTCTTCCATACTATTGAAACAGATCCAAAGCATGAGAAAAAAAAATGAAAATCTTGAAAATTACTCATATGAAACCATTATTACAGGGTGTCAAAATCTAATCAGATAGGCTCCTTCGAACAATACAAATGATTTAATGCACATGAGAAAACTGATGCAAAAACCTTAAACATAATTTCAACATATTTTTGGACCTAATCCAAGATGTTTATTTAATTGACAGAAAAATAACTGCACAAACAGGACATTTTTAGAAAAGAATTTTGATGGAGAAGAGTGCAGTGAAGGCTAGTTTTAGTATAAGTCTAGTGTAATTAAAATAATGTGATTCAGTTGCATGAAAAAGATCTATGGAACAAAATAGAGTCTAGACACAAACCCAAAGCACAGAGGATTTTATGATGTTAGTGGCATGTTGGATTGGCAGAAGATGATAGATTAAATGGTGTTAAGACAACTGGGAAGCCACCTGGGAAAAGTTAAAGTTGGATCTCTATCTCATGTCAAAATAAATTCCAGCTAAAACCACTAGAAATGAATAGGAGAGGGAGAGAGAGAACAAAACAGAGAATTTACATTGAGAATCCATTACATAAAAGATTCATAAGGATAAAAAAAATCTGAATTTCTTTTTTGGAGTAATGATGGAAATTCATAACAAATCAAATATCAGACCATACAGAAAACCTCAATGAACCCCCAAAGATAATTGGGGGATATAATAAAATATATATACTAAACATAATAAAATATTCTAAGATAGGTGTTAATCAAGGAAAAAGAATATTTATAAGTACTATCACAAATAGATTTTTCAATATGAAAAGTTTTAACAAATCAGTAAAAAATCCAAGAAAAAAATACATGAGACAGAATGTTTGCAGAAAATGAATTATAGATAACTTAACTGCTCCTATTTGTAAGAAGAGCTGTGATACTACTTCTCTTCTATTCGACTGAGTCGATAAGGATCTAAAGTTTGATACACATATATAAAAAATTATGCATCTTCTTATACTCCTGGTGAGAGTATGAATTGATATAACTTTTACAAAGGGTGATTTGGCCATTTTTATCAATAATAAAAATGTATAGATCCAAGTACCTAGCAATTTTACTGCTGGCGATTTCGTCTATAGTGTTGTCGCCATAAGCTCAATAACACATTTGCAATGATATTCTGTTCATCACTATTTGTATCACCAAAACTTTAGAAACAACACACATTTGTATTTATAGGAGTATGGTTAACTACTGTCTATCAATCCAAATATAAGGATAGTAAGCAGTTATTAAAAAGAGTGAGGTGATTCTACATGCACTAATATGGAATGCGCTCCAAGTGAACAAAGAAAGGTGGGTAATAGTAAATATTTCATGTTTCCATTTGGCAAACACATTTGCTGAGCTCTCATGTGAAGGTTTTGAGTTTTTTACTTCAGCTATCTGCCATCAACAAGTAAAAAACGTACAATACCCAAGCCAGGCTATGATATATGTGCCTCTCCTTTTCAGAATATATATAACAACGATGGCTTGTTTTCCAATCAATTTATATGTCATAGCTGATTTTATGATAATGAGGGTTTTTAAAATCTGGACATATGTAATAAACAACCAGAAATACCTGTCTTTAATCACATATAAAACTGTGAACTCCTTGTTGATAAGACTTTTATCACCTTCAACTTGCTGTGCTGTAAACTGTGCGGGGAATGATTCTGAGATTTACTGCATAGTAAGTTGGAGATTTATTTTTCAAGTCAGGGCCACTGCTAAAAACCAAGTCACTGGAGAACGTGCTTATTATGTATCCTCAAGAAAGGTCCTGAATGTTGATTGCCTAGTGTCTAGCTTTGAAGAATTAATGACCTGACAAATTTCCTTATAATTATTATTGTTCTGTGAGTTAATCATTATTAAGAGATTTCAAACCCAAAGAAATCTCTAAATGGGAGTGCAAAGAGACCTAGATAAGAAAAAAAATGAGTACTATTTTCCTTTTAACTGAAACTTAACTGTTCGGTGAAAACTCACATAAATAGGAGAGATTTTTATTTTTATTTATGAATTTCAACCTATTGTATTTCAAATGAACTGAGTCACAGAGGATATCCTGTGGGAGATAGTACATAGATATAGCCCATCCTTATGTTGGAATATTAACCACTGACTCCTGGTCTTATCACTGCCCAAGAAGGCTGAGGCCATCAGGGGACTAGAAGTGGTACTTAACCCTCTTCTATTAGCTCATCTTCCTTACTAGGGCAGAGGTTTAGTTCACAGCACAATAACAAGATCTTCAATTAAGTAATGTCTGAATGACTGTGTATAGTCATTTCAACTATTTAAGGGGACCTATTCCACTTATCAGGCACTGTACTTGATTGAATGAAAGAAGAAAAAATCTTAGCCTTGCCAAGTCTGATAGTCTAGAAGGAATGATGGTGGGTTGATAAGTCAGCATAATGTCAAAACTAGAGAACTAAAAAGACGTGACTGCCACAATGGCCCATGGCCACCACTTATTTATTCAACCATGGCAACATTTTTAGGACACTTAATCTTCATAAAATGCCTATGAAGCCATTGTTGTCAGAATGGCTTCTGGTAATATCAGATCCATAGAAAGCAGTACCATCAGACCTTCTTGGTAATGGATTTCACGAGTAGATATTAGTAACACTGCTTGTCAAATACCAGCTTCCTAATTTAATTGTTCTTTCTTGCTAATTTGGTGCTAAGTTCAGTGCATATGCTGTCAACATGGAAATGTCACATTATTTTAAAAGGTATCATTAAGTTTTTATTTTTTAAAATGTTTTTGCTCCCTTAATGTTGGTGCCTTGGGACACACCCCTGGTCATTCCATCCTGCTTCTATCTCTGGGTTATTTTGCAGTGTATCTGAAGGAAGGTCAAGGGTATCCTGTCACTTGTTCTAGGTCCCTTGCTCATAGGCTATGGAGTGAGACTTGAACTTTTAATTACCTAACTTACATGTCTGTGCTTTTTAAGGACAGCATCTCCCAATGGGGAAATGGAATTACATACCCTGAAAATGTGACCCAACAAATACAGTTAGCAACTTCAGTTTTCTTTTTAAATTAGTGACATGACTTAGTTGTACATGGTCTAACTTTTGGCAGTCCCTTACAAAATTTTTCTGTGCTTTACAATCTGAAGGGTCTGTAGCCATCTTTAAGTAAAGTCAATGTCAAAACACCAGGAGTAAATTCATTTTGCTACTGCAAGAGTGAACCTACAGGGAGATGTGATGGCAAAGTTCAAACTTTAAATAGCAAAAACTTCATAGCTTATGATCCTGGAGTTACCCAAATAAAAGTAATTCTATTTTTAGGTATAAGCACAGAAAATCTTTAGTTTCAAATTGTCACTTCAAATAACCATTTATGCTTTACATCTCCCACCCTAATGACATTTTCCACTTATACAAATTCACTTATTATGTTTAAAACAAGTATTTGCAGACTCTGTAAGCACAAAGAAAAACATTCTTTTAGAATAAAGACAAGAATATATGTAGTGAACCATCCACTACTTTAATTAGGAAGGCAGAGGGTGCAGCTATAGCACAAATGCCAAGTGAACTCAGAGATATAGCGCCACTTCTTTCTGGGCTCATTTCCCTCAGATATAAAATGAAGTGATTGAATTATGTGATCTGTAGCATTTCTTTTACTTATGCATCCTATTGTTGTCAATTTTACTCCAGAAATAAGTTTTCTTTTGTATTACAGCATGAATTTATTCCTGAGTTTGATGGCTTCTAGAAACTTCCATTCTTGATAAGCAAAGGCCAAGAACTTTACTTATGAGATATGTTAGTCACTTCTGACTGTCCATCTTCCCATCTCTACAAAAGGAATTTTCACTGACTAATTTTATTTTATCCAAAGAATAGAATGCCAAGGTCAAAAAGCATGGTACCAAAGAATTATATAGCTAAAATTCAAAACACAAAATTCTCTTAAAAATTACAAACTACAGAATTACATCTAGTGTTACTAATAAAACACATATATGCAAAAAAAACATTATTTTGTAATTGATGTATGATCTAAAAAATTAACCTTGTTACATAATAAAGATTTATTAATACTGTCAGTTTACTGAACAATGCAACAATAAGTTTATTTATTGTGATTAGGTTGCTACCAATAAAACACCATTTAGTTACTTAATTAAATGCTTTTGAGGTCTTAAGACAAAATGTATTTATATTTTTTAAATTATTCATCACCACACTTAGAAAAGCTTGCTATAAACATTCTTCAGGATTCTTAAGAGACTTGTAGATTTATTTTTAATATACAATAGGAACATTTTTACCCTCTTGAAAATTTGCAAACTCTATGGAAGCATGCACAAAGCCACTGTGAATACATTCCAAATAGAAAATGGAAAAGAAAATGATGAGAGCGAGGTGGAAAAGGGGCTTTCCATGACAACCATCCTCCAAGACCAAACGCTTGGGAGCGCTTCAGTCATAACCCTTGTTACAGTGGGGCGTGCGTCCACAGGAGTTGTGTTTAAGAATACCAACGTCCTGGTAGATTTTCCACAAAGCATCTTTTGTAAAATATTTAAAAGCTCTTCCTTTGCCTCCTTCCCACACTGGTAGGTGAGTGAGGGCTTCCCTAACGATCCACACTGACACACACTGACTTTCTTATTTCTACATTTATTTCCCAAACACTGTTAGGAAATGAATAACAGTACATTATCAACAAAAAGCTTAACACCTACACAGTGCTGATGGAACATTTTGGTTTGCTGAAATAACAAATGCTACAGTTCTGAAAGCAAAGAATATTTTTGTTAAACAAACACCCAAGTCTCACAACTTAAAAAAAAAAAAAATAGAAGCAAATTACCACAAATGTGTCCACAATGCTATCTCAACATCATTAAAGGGATTACTTTTTGTTTTGATACATTCTAAACACTATAACTATTAATTTGAAAATATGTTAATTCCTAAGATTTTTTGTATCCTACAGTCACCTCAATATAGTATTATTTGTCAAGTTTATATCTCTTTTTCAACAAGAGTGGGATGAAATTAAACCAATGGTACTCTGAGGAATCTTATTACATTATAAAGAAGATATCGATTAATCATCAAGTGAAAGCAAAATCATTTTGATTTTTAATTTATATATAAAGAATCAAAACTCTCATCAAAGTTCAGTTATTAGCCACACTATTAGCCACAAATGCTTTGGTGCATCAATGTTGCATTCAAGTGTTATAAGGAAAGAAAAATTATAGGGTTTTGATGGACTAACATTTAACTGCACTATTTGACTGCAGATGGATGCTAAGTAATAAAAGAAACTGGGTTAAAGATATGCTATTTTTAGTTATTCTTTGGGAGGTAGGAGGAATTAAGTATTTTAGTGAGAGAAGATACAAGCTGAAAAGCACACAGATTGTTGAAACTGAA
The DNA here is from genome assembly GCA_004027655.1 of Graphiurus murinus. NCBI lineage: Eukaryota > Metazoa > Chordata > Mammalia > Rodentia > Gliridae > Graphiurus > Graphiurus murinus. Next base: position 9,783 of record PVLC010022733.1, read on the forward strand.
ATAATTAAATTATGCAAAAACTAAGAGGACAGATTGTCAAAAAAAAAAAAAGTTTGAATTTGGCACTACAGAACACTTGACTGGGTTAAATGAGGTTAACACAATTTACCATGCAAGATTGGTAATGAACTTTTCTTATTGAAAGCCTAATTATAATATTATACAGTAAGACATATTACATGCAATCTTAAAGTTGTGACATAGCTCAGACTATTAATTCTTGATATAGAAACATTCTTTGAATATAGAACTATTCAACTGATGAAAACTGAAGGCCTCTGTAGTCCAAAATATGCCAGTATTTAATTCCTCCAAAAACTGTATAATGCAGATATGATTATCCTCAATTTTCCTCAAGTAGGAAATGAAAATTTCAAGACTAAATTAATTTGACCAAAGTTATACCACTCATGAGGGCAAAGTATGGATATTAATCCAGTACTTTTAAACTCCTACTACCTCAGTTAGTCTAAGATGTTATATCCAGGAAAGACTATATCTAGGACCTACCAATCTATTAACAATTTGTACGTTTTACTGGATTTTAGTTATACATTGTTCAAAGAGAGTTAAAAAGGAGACATGAGTTCAATTAAGTGGAAAGTACAAAAGATTTGTGTCAGAGAGATACAAGTATAGCTTCAGATATGAGTGTAGCTCCATAATGAACAAGTAGTATAACTTGGGCAAAATCATTTCCTCTCTGTTGGCTTGAAGTGACTCTTCTTCAAAAATAGAATAACTAATAATCTCTCTCTTATAGGACCTGCAAGGGATTGGGCCATGGGAAGCCCAGGTAGCTAATTAAAAAAATTTTTTTCTGGGCATGTCTGTGAGCATGTTTCCAGAAGAGATTAGCATCTAGATTTATGCACTAAGTATAACAGATGACCCTCACCAATGTGGGTGGGCATCTTCCAATCTGTTGAGCTCTGAATAGAACAAAATGGAGAAGGAAGGTTGATTTCGCCCCCTGCCTGTGGCCTGAGCTGAGACACTGATCTTCTCATGTCCCTGACAGTCTTCATTTGCAGGCCATCACACCCAGAATGGGATCTGCACCACCAGCTCTCTAGACCTCTGGCCTTTGAATTGCACCACTAGCTGTCCTGGGTCTCCAATTTGCAGATAAGAGATCATGGATCCACTTAACCTCCATAATTCTGTGAACCAATGCCTTGTTTTATTTATATATACATATAGGTATATAGGTATACAAATTATATATTATATTTTTATAATAATGTGTTATGAATATATTTTTATAAATAATATTCTATCTTACTTTATATATATTTATATATATATTTATACATTTGAATTTTTTCTTTAAAACTTGCATAGAGCCATTATGAAAATTAAAAAGGAAAACATAAAACAGGCGTAGTGGTGTACACCTGTAATCCCAGTACTTGGGAGTCTGAGACCAGAGGATTCCAGGTTCGAGGACAGTCTCAGCAAGTAGTGAGACTCTCATCAACCTAGTGAGAAATAAAATAGGCCTGATGATATAACTCATAGGTAGAATGCCCTTGGGTATTCCCCAGTATCACACAAAAAAATATAGTGCAAAGAAAACTGAACACCTTTGCCAAAGAAGGCCATTTATATACTCAGGGACACACAAACATATGTTTCTATATATCTCTGATATAGATAGAATTGTGTGGAAAAATAAGATCTGTATATATCATTTGTGTGAATTAAACTCAAATGTTAGGATGTTGTATAAAACTTATGTACTTCAGTGTTTGGCCATATAATATACACACCTATTTTTTTTTAAATCCTAACAAACATAAAACCTATAAACATATCCTATTATCTCCCTCATCTTTTCTTAAAGAAAATTATCATGTAACTGCCTTGCTTCATTCTAACAAGTTGGAATTTCCTTAGGGTAAAAAACTCTTTTCAGTTAAAAATAACATACCTGTTTAGCATAATAAAACAACATAGGTATGCTTCAATAAAGGGAACATTTAACAATCTGAAATATTGCGTCCTTATTTTTTGAAGTCTATTAAAAATCATCTCCATTCCAGAGATTATGAGGAGAATGAATCTGAAATAATATAATAGACTATGTTGGTTCCATTTGCTGGTATATAAATAGATGAATCAGCATATCCCTTCCAGGATAATGTAATGGCAAAACATTTACTCCACATTTTCTATGAGATAAAAAAGCTGTAGAGGTACTGAGTATTTGGAAGAAGTGTTGGCAGAGGGAGCAAGAGAATCCTTTATTTTCTATCATTCCCTATAATACCCACCCCCGGTGACACCACACTCCAATTTACCTCTTTGACTCTATCATCCATTCCTCTCCCACACACTTGCTTTCGAGTTATACTGGCCTCCATGTCATTTCTTGAACACACCAGAAACACTTCTTTGTAACTCTCCTGAAGATATCTGAATGACTTCTTCCTTTATCCCCTTCAAGTCTTTTCTCAAATATCACTTCCCTATTGCATTATGTTTTACCTGCCTGATTTAAAACATTAGCTTGCATTCTACAAGGCACTCACAATCCCTTGACCTGCTTTCTTTTTTTTAGCAAAAAGTCACCTTATATTATTTATATTTTTATATTATGATTATTGTTTACAATTTGTCTCTCTCCACTTGCACACAGCAAATATGCAATATTTGTTGAATGTTGAATGCAAAGCAAGTTATTCTATATAAGACTTTTTTTCTCATACCATCTCTGCCCCAGTCCAAGAACACTACTTATCATCCTTATTGCTTTCTCTAATCCCCATGTTTTTCTTCTTTATTTTATTCTAGTTAGTTTTCAGTGTTTAGATTTAACCCAGGTCCTTGGACTTGCTAGGTAAGTCCACTGAGCTATATCCTCAATACACCTTCATGCCTTTGATTACCACATATTTTTATCTAAACTGGTCTCTGCATTTACTTTTACTTGTTAAAACCCAACCTGTCTGCTCAAGTTCCATTTCTTCTTAAGGCCTCAGATTCCACCAGGCAAGATCAACTTCAGTTATAGGGTTTACCACAGTTTCTTAGGTGTCTCCTTTTCAAGGAGCTATAGTCCTTAAAATCATCTCTATCTTTCTCTTCAAGCTTACCAAGGTATCTGATAGTTTTTAAGAATCCAATTATACTTACAAGATTAAACCGACTATAACTTTTTGATTTTGTGTTGATGCCAGACACAATATTAGACATTAGTAAACCTTAAGTACAACGTTACCTTAATAGCTGGATCTTGAGCAAGACTCGGTCCCGCTGGAACCCTGCAAGGCAGATGATTCCAAAAGAAGGAATGCGTAGCATATCCCACTTTGCATTATGTTATTTTGGAAATTTGGGGTGCTTTGGGTTTTGCTTTCACATTAACTATAAAGGAAAATTTCTTAGAAACACAAGATAGCTGGACGGATTATGATTCCTCAATGTTAGCTGAAAAAGACAATGCCTCAGCTTGCCTCAGAGATATTCATTAACCTTTTTACAAACATCAGGAAATGGACTTTCCAAGCTTAGCTACTAAACCAAAGAAACCTAGGTCTACTATTTTATCTATGAGTAAAGAAAGCTTTAAGACAGATAGTTTCTCTCTCTCTCTGAAACACCTCCCCCTTGTCTCCACCACACATTAACTAACTCCCTAGCTGCCTGAGGAAAAGATAAAAAAAACACTGCTTACAGGAGCTAGGCAAATAATGAAGATTTAAACTATGAATAGAGACTCTTCTTCGTCGTTAACCTTTAACATTTTTTGTACTAAAAGAATTTTTATATACGTATTGTATTCTGTAACCTTTGCTGTTTTCTTAATCCCGTCAAATACCATGGGAAATGACTTTTCTAGTTAAAGATGTACCTACTCAACTTTTAGGAAACACAAGTCCATAAAAATTCCTAATCTGTATGCTTCATTGTAAAAGATAGTATAAGAAATGGCTACTATTTGGAATAAACAGATGTGCTTCAACACTGCATTGGATGTGAGTATATTCTCGTGACCTCGTCTCATTTCACACCTAACTAGGGACCCCCGACCCTGCTGCCTCGAGGGCTGGCCCCTGACACTTAAGCTTTCTAAAGAAAAGCTTAAGGTACCTCCCTCCTCCCAAGTCAATGGAAACCAATTCAGCCTGATTAAAGTGAGGTTTCCTACTTAGTGCCATTTCACTGAGCACAGGGGTGACTCTGGAATCTCAATATTTTCCCCAAAGTTCTTGCAAAATGATATCAAGCTTCTCTATCAAACAAATGAAAATTTTAAATTCTGATGTGTAGGATTTTGTTTTGTAAGTACCCCTTACTTAAGCTATCACAGGTTTAAATGTTTCTTTTGGAAGAAATCTCAACTGTGCTCATGGACTCTACATCCTTTTCTAGGATCATTTACCTCTGGTTTGACTTCAACATCCCATCAGAACATCCTTCACTTCAGTGATAACCGAACCTGACTCCAGGACCAACCTGAGCTCCATGAATTTTAGAAGGTCACTGAAATGTTTTTACTTATCTATGACCCCCTGAACCTGTAGTCAAGTTTGTGAGTGTATGCCTATGCGTATTTTCCTTGAGAGAGGATTTGTATCAGACTCTCCAGGGGTTCACGGTCTCAAAGAGATTTTAAGAAACATTTACTCAGGCTCCTGTTCTGTATTATGTCCTTGAATATGCCCTTAGCCTTTCAGAGAATATATTAGGCGATTTGGTGTGTTGAAATGCCTCTAAATGATACAACTAAAAGGAGGAACAGCCTCAAGAATAGATTCACAATACAGTAACTGAGGACCTGCTGAATGGCACATACCACACTAAGAAAGAGGTGAATAGGGGAACCTTTCGTGATTCTAGCTCCACAGAGAGGTTGTTTTAGGAAGAAAAATTTAGACTTTAAGAAAGATGCTAGCCAGGCGTGGTGGCGCACGCTTGTAATCCCAGCATTCGGGAGGCTGAGACCAGAGGATCTGGGTTCGCGGCCAGCCTCAGCTACCTAGTGAGGCACTCCGCAACTTAGTGAGACTCGGTTTCAAAATAAAGAATAAAAAATGGGGCTGGGGGTGTATCTCGGAGGTAGAATGCCCCTGAGTTCAATCCCCAGTACTGCAAAAAAAAAAAAAAAAGAAAGATGCTATGTTCCAAGAAAATTAAAAGATTTTTTGTAATTTAAAACCTCATACAAAGATGAGTGAAATGCCTAGAAGTTTACTTTATTTATATTATTGAGTATCTGTAGATGTCAGAGGATCTCTTAAAATAATCTCATTAAATAGAAATTGCTGCATTGGAGTTAAAAATATATTTGTTTATAATAAATAATACTTATGATTTCTGATAATCTGAAGGTCCCATATCAACACTCTCAATGACCAACAAGATATGACAAAGGACAAAGGTAAGAAAATGCTTTGGATTTATTCCTTGGGCCACATGCTTTTGTGCCATGTACTTTATTATATTTTGTTCAAAAAATTGTTATACTTCATCGCAATATTAATTGAAATGTATATTTAACAAGAATTCAACCGTCAGCCGGGTGTAGTGGCGCATGCTTATAATCCCAGCATTTGGGAGGCTGAGACTGGAGGATACAGGTTCTCGGCCAGCCTCAGCTACCTAGTGAGGCCCTCCACAACTTAGTGAGACCCTGTTTCAAAATAAAGAATAAAAAATAGGGCTGGGGTATAGCTCAGAGGTAGAATGCCCCTGAGTTCAATCCCCAGTACTGAAAAAAAAAAAAAAAAGAATTCAACTGTCCTCAAAATACATAGAAAGATTTGAAAATTGAAAGGATATTACATAAATGGAATTGTTCAAAGGAGTCATTTGAATTTTTTTGAGAAAAACTCTGCTAATGGTCTTAATTTTCTTACTACATTTCATTCATTCGCTTACATGTTAATCATTCATTCAATAAACTTTCATTGATAACCTATGATGTACTGGGCTCAGTTCTAGAGAAATTCAATGAATCGGGTTTGGGCTTTAATGTAAGAGAGAAATAAAAGCCAACAGATTATTCCAGAAGGGTAGGACAAGAACTAAGGTAGAGATATATGCATAAAAGATGCTGTAGAAACACAATAGAGAAGCACTATGTCAGGCTGGGGAGGTAGAGAAGGTTTCCCATGGGAGGTGATGCTTCACATGGGTTTTACAGAACAGATGCAGAGACTTGGAAGCATTAATGTATTTAGTGCATGTCCAAAATGTGATTGCTGCAGTGATGTACAGGTCAAAAAAGGAACAAATAAATGGTAAGAGTACTAAGCAGGGGCCAGTTTACAAGGACCTTATCGTCACACTAATGAAATGACTCTGTTCTGAAAACAACTTTTATCCCAAATTGGACCTTAGAAACTCTCTGCAAGGTCACAGTGTGAAGGACCAACTGGAGGAAGTTCAGATGAGAAGGAAAATAACATTCCAAAACAGGAGCAGTTACAGTGATTTAGATTATGGTGTGGGAATACACACAGAGTGGCCCTGGGGCCTGAGAAGTATACTATAAATAAAGAGGGAGGAGGGGGAAGAAGAGGAAGAGAAAGAGGGAGGGAGAGAAAAAGAAGAGGGAGGATGGAGGAAAGGAGAGAAAGAAATTGATGTAGGAGATGAAAATAGCAGAATTTGATGACTGAATATGACAGGGGTGACAGATGGAGGAGCCACAGCTTGGTGTACTGGGTGGTGAAAGATGGTGCTATTTACTAAGATAGGCAATGTCAGAGAGAAAGATTTGGAAAAAGAAGATTATGAGGTTGAAGGGTTTGTAAGATAAACAATTTGAGATAACAAGTAGACAGCCAGACATGTGTCTGAAGATCAGTATAAAGTCCAAAACAAGAGATAAATCTGGGATTTATCTGCCTAGATATGTTAGTTGAAATCATGGGCGTAGACATACACATCTAACAATGGAGAGGAAGATGACCGGAGGGTTAAAGGCTGGATCCTGGAGATGACTCTATTAAAGGGAGTGGGTAAGTGAAGGGAGTTTTGTAAAAGTGACAGAAGTAACAGGGAGACCATAGATCCAGGAAAGAAGTATTCCATAAACCAAAGTAATACTGTTCAAGTAGCAGAGAATGACCAACAAGAGAAAAAAGAAAATAATTATCAGGAAATGTAACAACAGAACTGTAGTCACTGAATTCGGCCATACGAAGTCAGTAGTCACTGTGGCCAGAGAAACAATCCAGCAGGTTCAGAAGTATAGTTGGGACTCTCTCCATCAAGAGATAGATGCTAGCCCGGCATGGTGGTGCACACTTATAATCCCAGTACTTAGGAGACTGAGACAGGAGGATTGCAGGTTCACAGCCAGCCTCAGCTCCTTAGTGAGGCCCTCTGCAACATAGTGAGATCCTGTTTTAAAATAAAGAACTAAAAATAGGACTGAGGGTGTAGCTTGGAGGTAGAATGCCCCCGAGTTCAATCCTCAGTATTGCAAAAAAAAATAAAATAAAAAAGATAGATGCTAACTGCCCATGCACAAAGGCTATACTTAGAATTAATATAAGAACAAAGGATGGTGGAATAGCTCCTGGCATCAACAAAGGAGAAGCTCAGCAACTGGGAAGCAGGAGGCAGGACAGCCTCAAGGCCAACATCTCAAAAGATACTCATCATGCCACCAGCAGGCTGGACAGTAACTCATTTACAGCCAGTTATCTAAAAGCTAATTCACTAACGAGGTCACTTAATTTACTTACCTATTTGTAATGGTTTACTGAAATGTATATTGGGTGGATAAAGACTCATAAAAATTAAAAATTTATGGTATATTTGTGTTGGCTTCTTTTCTTCCCCTTCCTCCTGCATAACAGCAGTATCCAGAGAGTTTTATTTCCTTCAGATATCCATTGTATCTCATATGCAGAAAATGTCAATGGAGACAGTATCTAAAATGTAGATGGCCCATAGGACACAAAAATAAGCTGTACATTTTTAAAAATATATGACAGTCAAGATTTTGAAATTTAAATCAAGCAAAATATGTCATATATTATGATTTAAATGACCATTTGTGCTAGTCTCTTTAAAACCAGTAAAATAATATTCAGATCATTCTGAAAAACATGCATTTGTTTTTGCCAGATCTGCATAGATGATTTACACACTCATTTATTTTATTTCACTCCTGTGATTTTTCTTAAGACCAGTAGATATGATAGGAAGACATTGCTATTTTTCATTTAAAATTCATTGCTATTTTTCTCTAATATCTCCAAATTGTACACTTGAAGATATTGTGAATGTAAGAGTGAATTTTCCAGAATATTATTTGATTCTCATCCATAAAACTAGCAAAACAACCAAACATCACCCCCTCCTTCCAAATAAACAATTTCTTTCTCCCATGACATCCCAAATTCAACAATCTTCTAGTCCATGCAGACATTAATTTAGAACCTAATTAGCAGCCTCCAGAATTCTGAGAACCAGAGGCTCAGGGCTAAGGTTCCAATTAAAACCCCCTAATGGCATAAGTGGATTAGAGTGTTTTTTTTTAGTGTTTTCCCTGCTAAGCATTGTGAAGTTCACATAGTCTTTCTTAATAAATGAATTATAGAGAGAAATATACAGAGGGACATATATATATATATATATATATATATATATATATATATATATATATATATATATACACACACACACACACACACACACACACACACACATACACACACACACAACTCTATGGAAGAGAATTTTGAGAAATTAGAAGGGGTAAATGGAAGTGGGAGAACAGAAGAAATAAAACTATTATTTTTATTAGGTACGTATCTCACCAATAGCTGTATATTGTACTATGACTAACAAACTGTTGAAGAATTGTTTTTGCTCAAGTTGTAAATATGCATACTATGACACATCTCATTTAGAGACAGAACTATTATTATCACCTCATAGAGAATACAAAAATGGCTTGCCAAAAATGTAACTTTAATGGGAAAAGCAAATCAAATTAAAAGCTACCAGCTATCATCATATCATATCATCTCACTGGCATTGTTAGCATTGCTTTGAAGCCACCAGTCAGTTCTGTTTCAAAGTGGCAAACACACAGCCATGGCATTCTGAATATGTAACTTCTCTGCTGTCTTCCTTTATGGTCGAGTTTTACTCTTTTGTACTTAGCACCAGTGAGTAAATTGGGACAGATCCTGTACCATCTGTCCTCGCTGAATCTAGCCTCCACGTTCCACTTGTGTGGCAAGGACAAGACAGTAGTGGGTACTGAGTGGAGGTTTGGGTTGTCAGACTGGCCACAACAGCATTGCTGACATATTCTTGAGTCCCGGCATTCTTCCTACCTGGATTATACTGGGCTACTAGCAACAATTCTTCCTGGGGATGTTGGTGTAAATTTAGTTGCAAGAATAAAATTACTCTTTCAATTTTTCAAGGGTCACAAGTTTAAATACCTACAAGACTGAGGAACCAATTTAAATGAAGACGTCTGAGTAAAGATCCAGATTCATATTCATTCATTCATTCATTCATTCATTCATTCATTCTCTCTCTCCCTCCCTCCCTCTTTCTCTCTCTCTCCTTCCCTCCCTCTTTTCATTTGTTATATACACATATACTTTACTGACATAAAAAATAAGCTTCCCTTTCTTGCAGTTTTCCATAACTAACAGTTGTGGATACAAAAACGTATTTCTCTACAATAAGAGAATGAATTGTAAGCGATGAGTGGCAGCTTGCATTAGGCATCCACATCAGGAAGACTGAACAGAGAATGGTGGGGACTGTGGTTGAATAAGGAGTGAATAACTGTAAATAAGGTCTTGCTACTAAGCCCCAACTGATTTTTGCACATTGTGAAATGGGATATCTATTGTCATTTGCGTCTGTCTGTGTGTGGCTAAGGATTGAACCCAGGAATACTCTATCTCTGAGATCCATCTCCAGCTCTATTTTTATTTTGAAACAGACTCCCATTAAGTTGCTGAGGGTCTCACTAAGTTGTTGATCGCTGGCTGAGAACCTGTGATCCTCCTGTGTAAGGCCTCCAAGTGCTGGGATTATAGGCTTGTGCCATCACACCCAGATATGTTGCCAATTTTTCATGTGAAATCTTTCAATTTTCATGTGTTAGCTAAGAAGAGTTTTTTCCAAGTGTTTTTTTTTTTTCCAAATGAAATATATCTGTAGGTCAGATGTGACCCTCAGGCTTCCAGTTTGCAAAGTGTCTTCTTTATGTTCATCAGTCGATGGAAACAGCCCCCCCCCCAAAAAAAAATTTTATTCTGTGTAAAAGAAGATTAGATAATGCATCCTTGGAAGAGTAGAGTTTGTAAGGTGGATGCTATTTATATGCAACAGAAAATGATGTTCAGAATGTGGCCATGTATACAGATCAAGGGTAGAGAACAGGAAAGCCTGTTGACAACTATGGAAAGAACATTCCCCTGTCCTCCCATCCTGAAAAATCTATTTAGATCTAAGTGCTCTAGTCATTTATTTTGTTTCTGTTAGGTAAAAAATTTGACTTTTTATTGATGTTATAAATCTAGAGTTTATTTTCCCCTCATTGGGAAGGGAGATAGGGAAGGAAAATACACAGAGAAAATAAAAACCCCAATTCAACCTCTACTGCTTACTTTCTAAGTCTAGTGGCAAGTAGGGAGGGGAATGGAGATATATACACAATGGAAAATAAAAACAAGCCATAGGAGAAATTAGAGATGGTAGAGTTTTTAAAAGATTCTCTGATGTTATTTCTATAAAGGTAATGAGTCAGGAGGATAATGTGGTACTGGCCAATGAACAAGGATGCAGCAGAAAATATGAAGATAAAGGGACAGGGAACAGAGGACTTCAGAAGTACACAGGACTGATGAAGTGGACACCCAAGAATCAAGAATCAGGAGTAGGAATTGAGGGAACTGAGGTAGAAGTCTGGTTTGTGAATCTCATAAATCAGGATATGGAGTGACACTGTAGATAAGCCTAAGTCTTTAGATATATCTTCATTTAGGCATGAATTTTACAATGAAGTTCCATCAACTTCATTTCTTTAGACTAATAAAACCCTTACCATGTACTTTCTATGTGTCAGGAATTAAGTCCCAGTCCCTAAAATACTTACAATGTGTTAGGAAAAAGAAATGCAGGTAAAAAGAAACAATACTGGTGAGCAAAAGAGACTTTTCTGAATATCTTATAGTCTGAATAGAAGAGTATGAAATCTTTCTTCTCACAGGGTGATTTATAGTACACTTTTGACATGTTCCTCTCCCCCTAGTTCCTTCACCCAATCTCCTATGGAAATTTCCTATCTCGACTCTTGCCCATTCATCCTAATCTTCCATGTCTCTAATACTTCTACCTCCTATGCATAACAAACTTTGTTCAGGCTCTCTAAACCTTCACACACACACACACACACACACACACACACACACACACACACACTTAATGATTCAATAAACAAATACCTCTCCAATTCTAAACATCCATTTCCTTTTCAGGGTATAATTAATTTTTCCTACTTAAAGGATAATAAGAACAATGAGAAAAACAAAGATTGCAATTAGTAAACTATAAACATACATGGAAAGGCAGTATATTTACCTTAAAAGTCTTATATTTGGTAATGATGAAGGAAACAAGTTATACTTGTCAAGATCAGTGTTCCTTAAAATGGAGTTTCAAGTGTTACCCCTGCACATGGCAGAAGAAAGATCCATGGCTGTGTGTTGACAGAGTGCATGCGCTCCTTACGGAAAATTTCATGGAGGCCACAGAGGAAGCAGATCACATCATGCCAATAAAGGAGCTTTGGAGGTGAGCACAGGAGGAACTGGCCAGACATTTTTCCCTGCATTAATCTCAGGTGAGAATGATATTAAAATGGCCACAGGTCTGCTTGAGTCAACTTTTGTTATTAGATATATTACCTAGGAAGACCAATTTAATTCTTGAAATAACTGTTCTTACTTGGGAGCTTTTACTTGTAAAAAGGACAATTAATTTGATTGGCACATAATTGACATGATCTGGGCATTGATTTGCATTGTAAATTGCTAAATATAAAGTCATTCCACATTAATGGAGCTCAAAGATAAACCCAATCACAATACAATGTACTTTCTAGGAAGGAAAATATTGCAAAACCTGAAGTGATAATAGGTACTGCATATGATTGTTTTAGCACCAAGTCAAAGGGATTTGTCTTTCCTAGAACTTATATTTTTTCTCTCAAAAATTAAAGTAAATGTGAAAATGAAAAAAAAAATTAAAGAAGGCATATCAAAGGGGAACATTTATGGAAAAGGTTAACTGATTATATTTTAGGCAAATTAAAATAGAAGAAATTATAGGAAAATTAACTTTAAATACCCAGTAGGCCTTTGAAAATGGAGATGTAATTTTGGAGAGAGATCTGTGGGGAAGACTATTTTAGATTATCATGAAAATATAGTTAATGGTTGAAACTTAGGAATGCCAAGCAAAGAACCAGGAGTGAAAGATACACTTTAAAAACATTGATATTTGGAATCTGAGAGTAAAAATAAGCTAGCAAACAGGTGGAAGAGAACAAGAACCAAAGTGGAGATTCAGCATGACTTGAAGCCAGAGTCCAAGGACATAAGGAGATCCTGATATGAAGATGTAGCATTCAAATGAGGACCACACATACCTGTAGCTTGACAAAAGAGGCAGACTGATCTATGAGAGCACAATTAGAAGACAGTGAGGTCAACCAAAAGTTGCTTGATTATTTTGTTTTCAGATAGAACTAATCCTGCTTAAAAGTAGAAGAGAAGGAGCTGGGGCTTTGGAAAGGAATAAGAGACTAAGGATCTTCACACATTAATAAGGCAATGACAGGCAGACAGAATTCCGATGAAGCATGAGGTGTAGAGACAGGTGCACTCAGAGGAAGGGAACAACGGGCAGAGGTGAATATAACCCACTAGACTGCATCAATCTTCATAATAAATAGGGAAATGAGGGAAGGTAGGATTGAGAGTCAGAGAAGAAAAGGCAGGTCAAAAGTGGCCTAGGGTTACACAAAAGAGCAGTAAATGGCTGTGGAGCTTTACTAATGGCCAGTCCAAATGTAAGTGAACTTATAAAAGGCTCATTCTATTTAATTCTACATTTCCCTCCTATCAAGCCTAGCAGTCACTGAGCAAAGAGGAAGGAACCTGCAATTGCAATTGTCCTATGGGTTAACAGTGCATATAGGTTAAGGCATATTAAAGGAGGATGAACTGTGGGTGTGAAAAATAAATCTCCAGTGTTTTGGAGACTGGAGGCCAAAGATAGGTAGACATTTGTTGGGTTGGAAGGCCACCACTGATGTCAATGTGAAGACAAGCTGGAGCAATGACTGGTCTCAGTGATGGCAGGAAGTAAAGACAGTTTAAGAGGGAAAGAAAGAGACCTAGGGAGAGATCTTTAAGACCAAGAAATCCCCACTGATCAGGTCTGGTATATGGCTGTGCCATCAATGCAGGCATGAGCAAGTGATGGAAGAGTTGAATTGGTTTTCAACACGGACATCAAAATCACCAAATGGTAACGTGTATGTATATGTTAGGTATTAAGAAACAAATCCTGGAGCAGAAATGTTGGAAGGTGTGTAGTGAAAACAAAGATGGTATGTTGTACAATGGAAAACATTTCTCTAATATACTCAACAACCAAGTTTTCACACATAGACAGAATCTAATGTTTTTTGTTCATTAGGTCAACATAGTTTCTTCTACATTCAAATCCTCACCTTAAGGGAGGTTCAACTAATATTCAAAATATTATAAAATATGCTGAATCCTGGCCCCAAACTTCACTTGGTTTTTGGGTTTTCAGCTCTTATATCCCTTGGCTTTAAAATTAACACATCGTAGCTCAGCTTTTAGTTCTGTGGGAATGCCATATAGGGTTCTCTTTTATGGACTTTTATGAGGCTTTCACTTACTGTTTACCTTACCTTACCTCCCCATGCTTTCAGGAGACTACATTTTTGTATCACAACAGGAAGGATAGATAAAGGCTAAGAAAAAATGCTTCCAATGAGCTTTCCTTTTCTAACAGAAGGTGTTTTGTATTAGGATGAGATATAATCTTAAACCCTATACGAGTATGAGCATTATTCATAATGGTAAGTTTGGGGATTTATTTTCTTCTAGATAAGATTTTTATCACAGTTGTGATGGCAGAAAAGGTATAATAAACCTACAAACCTTCACAATGGCAAGTCTAAGAATATGTAAGGTTTACATATGATTTACAATGTACCACTATATTTATGTTGATGAGAGCACACTTCAAGAAAAAAATCCTTTGTTCCTATGTTATATGTATTTCACAATCTGAAATACAACAGAATGGAATTGAGTAGATAAACCCAGTATGTTTTGTTTTAGGTAGTATAAATATAATAAAATATATTTTCATAGCAATTTAGTATAAAGGCTTCTAAATAGAATAAATCACATACCGAAGAAATTTTAAATGAAAGGAAAAATAAAAACAAAATACAGTTTCTCTCCTTTGTGTAAAATCTGAGGCAGTTTAATTTTTGGTTTAAATGAATTATTTATTATTACCCAATAAAATCCACATTAAGTAAGATTTTAGACTTGTCCATATGAAAGACTTAAGATTCAACAAATCTATGACTGTCATATGACATTTGTAAATAATTAATTTGAAAACAGGATGCATCTTCTACTGTGGAAACATCGAGAACTGTGTTTCTTTAGGATGTGATCTTTAGAACACTGATAGTTAGAAGATATTATTTTTAAAATAATCACTAAAGGTCAGGCAAATTCTGAGAAGATGAATAATACACTTGAGGAGAAAAATCACAATTTGTAAGATTCATTCCTTTCCTAAGATATTTTCCAAGTAAATAAAGGCATGGATGTTGCAACATCTATATCTGTTTCATAGTCATGAGCTTCTTATTCTTGTCATTCCAATCCGCTGCTGAAAACGCTGCTTCCTCTTCCCTGACTGGCAAGGATGCTCCACTTCCACTGGAGCAGTTTACACTGTGAATTCAAGGTAATTAACCTACTTTATTCCCTCAGTGATACTCCAGCTGCCATACAATCAAGATTCTCGAAATTAGCTTTTATTTTAAAACACTTTTTAATATTTTATAGAAAAGTTTAAACTTTTATTAAATCACAAAGCACCATGAAAAATAAAATATTTAGGGATAAACCTAACCAAAGAGGTAAAAAACCTCTATAAGGAAAACTATAAAAAATTGAAGAAAGAAATCGATGAAGACCTTAGAAGATGGAAGGATCTACCATGCTCTTGGATAGGCAGAATAAATATCATCAAAATGGCCATCCTCCCAAAACTGACCTACAGATTCAATGCAATACCCATGAAATAACCAAGGGCACTCCTCACAGACATAGAAAAATCAGTCCTGAAATTCATCCGGAAAAACAAAAAGCCCAGGATAGCCAAAGTAGTTCTTAGCAACAAGAAACATGCAGGAGGTATCACAATACCTGACTTCAAACTCTACTACAAAGCCACAGTAATAAAATCAGCATGGTATTGGCACAAAAACAGACACATAGACCAATGGAGCAGAATAGAAGACTCAGAAACAGACCCACAGGTTTACAGTCAACTGATTTTTGACAAAGGAGCCAAAAACATACACTGGAAAAAAGATAGCCTCTTTAACAAATGATGTTGGCAAAACTGGTTAACCATATGCAGGAAAATGGAAATAAATCCCACTTTATCATCCTGCACAAGAGTCAAATCAAGGTGGATCAAAGACCTGGAAGTTAGGTTGGAGACCTTGCAGCTACTTGAAGAGGGCATAGGACCAACACTTCAACACATAGGCACAGATAAAACTTTCTCAACAAGACCTCCAAAGCACAAGCAACTCAAAGGAAGATCAATACATGGGATTGCATTAAACTAAAGAGCTTCTGTGCGGCAAAGGAAACTTCCAAGAACCTCAACAGAGAGCCTACAGAGTGGGAGAAGATTTTTGCCAGTTACTCTTCAGATAGAGATCTAATATTTAAGATATACAAAGAACTCAAAATCACAGCCAAGAAAATAAATAACCCAATTAAAAAATGGGCAAAGGATCTAAATAGACATTTCACAAAAGAAGAAATACAAATGTCCAATAAATGTATGAGGAAATGTTCCACATCATTAGCAGTCAGAGAGATGCAAATCAAAACTACCTTGAGATTTCACCTAAGTCCAATCAGAATGGCAATCATCAAAAACATGAACAACAACCACTGCTGGCGAGGATGTGGAGAAGTGGGAACTCTAATACATTGTTGGTGGGACTGCAAACTAGTGCAACCACTTTGGAAAACAATATGGAGGATCCTCAGGTGAATGGGAATGAACCTACCATATGATCCAGCAATACCACTTCTGTGTATCTACCCAAAAGAATGGAAACCAAACTATCAGACTGATGCATGTGTATCTATGTTTATAGCTGCACAATTCACAATAGCCAAACTATGGAAGCAGCCAAGATGTCCATCAACAGATGAATGGATTACAAAACTATGGGATATGTACACAATGGAATTTTACTCAGCCATAAAGAAGAACAAAATCATGTTATTTGCAGGGAAATGGATGGAACTGGAAAACATTATGTTAAGTGA
>PVLC010022734.1:0-26565 GCA_004027655.1 Graphiurus murinus
GTGTGTGTGTGTGTGTGTGTGTATGTAGCCGATTGGTTCTGTTTCTCTGTAGGCTTGTTACAGATACAGATGTCACTTCTTCCCAAATTCATCTACAGTATCAATGAAATACTATTAAACCTTTTTTTTTTTTTAAACAGACTTTAACAAGCTTATTCTAAAATTTATACGGAGACTTATATAGCAAAAGACAGCCAGAATATTTTTTTAGAATAAAGTTGGAAGACACACAGTACTTGACTTGAAGTCTTGTTGTAATCAAGTTGGAAGACACACAGTATTTGACTTGAAGTCTTGTTGTAATCAAGTTGGAAGACACACAGTATTTGACTTGAAGTCTTGTTGTAAAGCTACCACAATCAAAACATTGTGGCGCTGGCACAAGAATACACATGTAGGTCAGTGGAGCAGAATAGAGAGAATCAATTTCTTTTTTTTAAACAAAGGTGTCAAGACAATTTAGAGATAAAGATAGTCTATTAAAAAAATGTCAATAGAACAGTTGGGCATCGAGGGAAAAATGAAACTTTGAATTATTGTATTTTTTAATATAGAAGAGGAAAATAACTTAATTTCATTTTCCAAAGGTAGAAATTGTGGTGTTTTTCCTTTCAGTAATATGCTTACAATACATATGTACATATTTTAAAATTTATATATTGAGATCACATGCCTTTTTACTTCATTGATAATCTTTTGGAAATAATCTTAGAAAAAAAAAAACAACTTTTATTGTGGTACAGGGGCCCAAACCAAGGAACATTGTATCTCTGAGCTATACTCTCAGATCTATTTTATTTTTTATTTTTGAAACAGTGTCTTGCTAAGTTACCATACACTGGCCTCAAACCTATGCTCCTCCTTTGTCAGCCTCCCAAATACTGGGATTACAGGCATGTGCATATAATTGTTTTTATAATATAATCTTCTCTCTGAAAGGCATTTTAATGGCCACATAATTCTAAATCACAATGGAGTTTTGTATTTTACCTAGAGATTATCCGCTGTTGAAGTTCATACTGTTAGTAGCAACAGCTGCCATTTATTAATTCCTTTCCACCTAGAAACCCCGTGAAAGCACATTATATGAATTTTACTGTTTATCTTTATGACAACTCTTTTAGATAGTTAGCTCTACTTTAGTGAAAAGAAAACAAGGGTTAAGGAACTTGCCTATCTCTAATGTGTAAAGCCAGGGATTATAATTAATCGTCTTTTATTCCAGTCCTTGAGAAGAATATACTGTCATTTAAAAAACTCCTTACAATGTTTTGTTCTCATAAGAGCAGAATATCTTTGTGTAGAAATCATTTTGTACATTCCAGGTGTCTGAACTTCTTTTCCTCTGCTAGCCCTTCATATATTTGACCCATCTTCATTGAATGAAATGTTTTTTGTTGTTCATTTGTTTTTTTGATAGTAGGGATTGAACTCAGGGACATTCTACCTTCAAGCTATACCCCCAACCCTATTTTATTTTGAAACAGGGTCTTATTAGGTTGCTGAGAGTCTCACTATTTGCTGAGGCTGTCCTTGAACCTGGATCCTGCTGTCTCAGCCTCCCAAGTACTGGGATTACAAATGTGCACCACTATGCCTGGTGAATGAAATATTTTCAAAACCAGTGTAATTGTCTAGCATCTCATGCAGGGCCCAGGCCACGCACTACTGAGCTGTCCTTTTGGTTGATGAAGCTCCAGCCAGGGCAGGCATTTCTGTGGGAGTGTGAATCTGTGAGGCAGTCCTCAGAAGGAATGGCACGGAGTCTATTCCATGGTTAGCCTTGTGTTGTTAGACAAAGGAGAAATAATTTTAACAGTCGGTTCCTTAGGACATGGAGTTCCACTTTTAAGATGGAATTATATAATACTGGCCGAGTGACGTGACCCTCTCTGCCTTGTCCACTCCATGAGAGAAGGACACTCAACCAGAGCTTCCTGTCCAAGGGAGAGGTCACGTTGCCCAGGAAGCAGATCCTGTCTGTTCCTACTTTAGAAGTCACATGGCAGGCAACCTGAGGGTGTGGCTTTGGAGTCAGAAAGTCTTGAGTTTAAATATATCTCTAATGCTTATCAGATGATCTCAGACAAATTTCCTATATCTTTTTGAGCTGCAGTTTTATCACTGCTCAGAATTTAAAACAGATAGACACTGACCTTTAAGCAGAGAGATCTCTTTTCATGATTCCTTGGCTTATTTTTTGGCCAATCTCCCCACCTTATTAGAGCCCTGATTTTGAAGCAGAAGCAGCATAATCCACCTCAGTCATTTCTGCCTCTTCTGTATGTTATGGCAATGATCGATTAACTATTCTTGGCCCCTCTGTTATCTGCAGGTCTATCTATCCTTTGTGTTCTTTTAACCTGTTTGAGGACCAAAAGTGGCCAAATGAGATAAGAGGTCAGATCCAAGTGGGTGAAAGCAGTTGTTTTAAGCAGCCTACAGATTGTGTTTCTGTTGAGAATGTCCTTTCATTTTCATTTCCAAGTTTAAGGCTCAGGTACTATTGGTGATGGGAAAGAAAAAGAGGGCAACTCTAATATCCCTCCATTACACCTGGTATTACTCCTAAACTCTGTTGGGTTCTTGTTTCTTGCTCTGAGGCTCCAGAAGTCCTGGAACCCACTACAGAAGGGGAGCAGACAGGATGGGTGGGGGGAGAGGGAGAAAAGGAGGAGAGGGGAGATGGGTAAGTTAAAAGTTGGTGAAAAAGGGAAGGGGAGGGGGAAAACCGAAGTTCATTAATGGAAACACTACCATTGACTATGAGTACATATGTGAATATACCAACATCAATCCCAGTACTCTATTGGGAAGGGGGAAAATGGGAAGGCGGGTGGGCACCAAGTACTGTGTGCATGTCAACATGGTTTACATTATGATGTGAGACTAGAATGCACCAATTGAAGCACACAAAAAAAGTTGGTGAAAGATACTGGTAGAGCCCATGTGCCAGTACTACTGTGTTGGGGTCTTAGCTGGGCCCGGCTAGACCTCACCTCTAGATGGCGCCTGGCAGAATGCCAGAAGCGGCTGCAGGTGGTAACATCCTAGGGCTGCCCCATGCTAGAGCGCATGCACCAGCACGCCCCGCCCGTGGCCTGCCCTGGTGAGAGCTGTATGCGGGCACCTCGTGACTCAGGCCCTATGCGGCTTTAAGAGTCTCTGCCTCTCGCCAGAAGAGGTTTTTGAAGGAAGGCGGGCGATTGCTGTTGTTTTTGTTGCTGGTGGCGTAGGTTGTTGGGGGTCTGTTGGAGAGGTACTATTGCGAGGAACGGTTACGGAGAACGAGAGTGGGGTGAGAGAAGCAGGGTTAAGAGAACGGTTACTATTACTGCTTGGGTAGCGTCCTCAATCCGAGAGAGAGAGAGAGAGAGAGAGAGAGAGAGAGAGAGAGAGAGAAATAAATATAATAAAGAGAAGTTTGAACCAGCAACGTTCAGTCATCGTCTTTATTGGGGCCTCACGGTTGAGGGTTCAGCCTGGGGTCCCGATACTACTGTACTCAAGGAGGCTGAGACAGGATCACAGATTTAAGGCCAGCCTCTGCAACTTAGTGAAACCCTGTTTCAAAACAAACATAAAAAGGATTGGGGCTCAGTGGTAAAATGCCCCTGGGCTCAATCCCCAGAACAACAAAAAAAGTCGGGGGGTGGGGTGGGGTGGGGATTAAGGAAGGGAAATAAGGATAGGAAGGAAGGACCTTTAAAGTAACTTTGTCTGTAATAGGGACATACTAATTTTTGCATAGAGAAACCTTTTAGAAATGATGAAAAAAATATGAAATCTAGGTATGGGTGAAATAAATATGCATGTGTGCATAATATTTTCTTCCTTTTTGTAAAATGGCAAGCAATTTGTAAGTACATCACTATGTTGGAGTTTGGGTATTCCTCTTGATGCAAAAAGAATGCCTTTTAAAATGTTGGTATACCTCTGATTTCTTTTTAAACTTAACTAGTTCTAGTTAATGTAGTGGCAGGCAGGTATTGGGTAAGAGGTGGCTGTTACATGGCACCTTATAAAGTTTAGTTGTCATGATCCACAAAGGGTGCTGGTGAGTAGAAGCTGTTTAAGCTTTGTGCTTTTCCTTTCTTTGTTTTCCTGTGCCCAGCCTAACTAACCTTAAGCACATGATATGGATAAGATAGCCACAGTAATTTAGAAAGGAATATGCTCAGTCCCTGCCTCTTCTCTGTCTAATGAGTTCATGTAAAAAATATATCAAAAGAAATTCTCATAGCAGAATCCTCACATTTCAAAGGGGAGTGTATTTATTATAAGAACTGCTGATTCATTAGGAATGCTTCCTAATTCGAACGCAACAGCTGCTTCTGGTTAGAATAAACTCCAGCTCTTTTGTGCTCTATCCCTCCAAGGGGATGTTAAATTTTGGTTTAAGACTTTCCCCTTGCTTTAGCTTTTTCTCTTCCACTCTGATTTTCTGCTTAATTATAGTGCTTTATCCTTTTCAGTATTCACATGATTTGAACAACCTACTGTACCCACTCCCCACCTTTAAAAATGATTTTTCTTAAGATTAAAAATGCTAACAAAACTCTTCTGATAATGTGTTTTGTTTGCATTCACACTGGCAGTAGAGCATATTGTACAGCAGTAAAGAAAAAAAGTTGAGATACGTTACAGTTATGAATTGTAAGTACAATAATTTAAAGTATAGGGAGCATTTCAGAAACTGCCATTGTCCATTAAATGAAACTACTATATTAACGTATCATAGCATGCTGTTCTAATCACTTTCTCCAGCTTTTGAAAGAAGCATGGCTGTGTTTTTATACAGAATCTGAGATCGTGTAATTGAATGGCTTGGCAGAATAGGTAAATGAGTGTAGCAACGTGCATTCAAATATGTCTCTTTGGTTTGTAATGAGCTGATTGAAGTTCACAGTTGTAAGACTTGCCATTTTATTTCCTGATTTTACATTCTGGACCCAGACAAAAGTGCCAATTTTTTTTTTCCCCAACAGAAAAAGGAAGAAGAAAATTGTTCATAAAATCAGGTAGCCTTTTCTGGGGATCACTTTTGGATTCAGCCTTTATTCAACTGTCCTGCAAAAGAAAGGGTCTTCTAATGTCCTTATATAAAATAATCTGCTAACATGACCATTTCTGTTCACATTTGATGGGGTTGGTAGCCTGTCACGTGAGTGTGCTCACACTTATGTTCAAGAGAGCATTGGTGTGCATGTACTTTTCTCATAGCATTTATCTTTATAATTATACTTGATTGATTTGTGTGTTTGATTCCCCCATTAGATACCAATCTCCTGGAAATTGGAGATTGTATCTGATTTTCCTCTTAGCCCAAGGACCCAGCAAACCACATCAGAATCAACAAATGTTTGATGACCAAATGAGCCACAGACTACTAAGCCAAATGGGTGTCAGAGCAGTTGTCAAAATATACAGAAGACAGAAAGATCATTAGCTTTGGAGCTAACTATACATCATTTTAAATCCTGGTTAGTAATAGACTGTGGAAATTTTAATGTTTCAGGTAGTTAGGTATTAAAGTCAGCAATTACCCCACTTTATATTCTCTTAGAAAAGAAACCATGTTCTTTTGCACTCTGCTTGGTAGAAGATAGAGCAGAAATGTAACATTGGAGGATTGCCATTCACTGTAGATGGAGATATCTACTCGTGGGTCTGCTGGGATGTCCTTCAGCTCTCTATGGGTAGCTCTAGGGAAGTCTCTTATATTTTCCAGGCTCACATTTCTTCTACAAAACAAGAGTGATTCACAGTTTGGAGCAACTGGCTGTTCTCGTACTTCCTTTGCCTTGCCTGGTTGGGTTAACTGGCAGAGAACTTTGGTTCTGACTTTTCTGGTCAAGGAGCAAACCCTTGGTTCCATCCACAGTAGTACATCAGACTTTTGGGCTACGCATAATTTTTAGCCATGAGAAAGCATGTTCTCAACCCCACTATAGACAGACTTGGTTTTTTCACTCATGTGTGAGATTATCTACAAATAGTGTGTTAGTACTAATATAACCAATGGCATTTGGGAATTATATACTGTTGAATGTATTAAGGAGATTCTAAGTGTTTCTATACTATCCCCCTCACTTGGGGTGGGTGACAACCAGCACCATGGGGTTGTGATACATGGCAATGGACATGGGACAATGTGACTTTTAAATGTATCTTTTATCGGTCTGCAGTAGGAAAAAAACCTAAAATATACACTGTGGCCTGAAAGATTATGATAGACGCCAGACTCAGAAGGCAACCTATTATTCCATTTCTCTGTCATTCTGAAAAAGGCAAAATTATAGAACTAGGCAATAGACTAGTGGGTGCCAGGGTGTGAGGTTGGGGCATGGGTTGACTAGGGGGCAGCATGAGCAAGCCGGGGAGTGTGCCATGGAAGTGTTCTTTATCTTGCTTGTCTGTGGCCATTATACCAGTGGATGCCTTTTTCAGAAGAGTGAATTTTACTTTATGTTACAAAGAAGTATATTTTATAAAGGTAGAGATGGTGGGAAGAACAGGTGGAGAACATATGATTTCAGCATGGCGTGGTAAGAGTTGCATGCATTCATAGACGCTTGTGGGAGGAGTACAAGAGAACATTCTGGAGTCCTGGAAACGTATACATTGATTTTGTGTGGTGACTATGCAGCTATTTGCGGTTCTCAAAGCTCACTTAAACGTACATCCAGAATGGGTACATTTTATTGTTTGTAAACTATAATTCAAAGGTGATATTTTAAAAAAAGAGATAGGATCATGGGCTTGGAGCCTGAGCCCTCACTTCCATTCCATGCCCATTACCAGCACGGTGATCTCGAGAAGTCGCTCTGTGTCTCAGAGCCTCTGTCTCCTCATCTGTATGCTACCACTGAGAATCCCAGCCTTACAGCGGAGGCGAGGCGTAGAGACAACACGCTGTGAAGCTGAGATACTTGACATTTTCATTCTACCCTACAAATGGCTCTGGGTGCAGAAGTGGTCTTTCAATTAACTGAAGTTGTTATATTTTAGAGTTAAAGCCAAGTTCAAACATTTGTGAAAGGTAAAAATGTTAACATCCGTATGTTTGTTTAATGATAGCTTGTAGAGTCTATTACCACTGCTGTATTTTATATCACTATATGATACTAAATCTTCCAGGGTTAAGTCTTATCTAATTAGTTAACTAAGAACAATATATGCTTATTTCTTCAGTCAGAAAAGGAAGAATTTGTAGTGTTAACTCGAAAAGAGTCATTCATTAAGAGTGATTGAAAGAATACGGGTGACATGTATATGATGCCCATCTTTTTTTTTTCTTTGCTTTCTGTCTTTGAAACAAAATCTTTATCTTATGTTAAGTAAATAAATATTAATTTAGAACCCACTGTTCTGTGACCAAGGCAATCTTATAAATACTTGTAAAGAATATTCATATGCCTGTGGCACTGAGCATTTTAAAGACATTTAAAATAATCCAAAATATGACTGAGAACTACTCTGTCCCGAGAACAGACGATATCTCCTATAACAATCACAGCAGAAGCCACCTATTTTTGAGTCCCTGGTATGTTCTGTAAACTGTCATAGGCACTTTGTAGTATTTTGCTTAATTTGTTCTGTGCCCCCTTGTAAACAGGAAGTACTGCCCTTTTGCAAAGGGAAGCAGCCTTGGAGAGATGAGGTGACAGCATTGGGGGAGCACTCTAGTATGTGGGGGAATCACACCCGTTCTGGGCTGTCTGACTCCACTGCTCTCCTTCCGAATCACATACCTTCTGCTGCTTTGGAGGGAAGCAGGCAACCTTCTGCCTAACAGGTTCAGGCCAACCTTCTGCCTGACAGGAACTCATTTTTTTAAGGTCTCTTTTCCCAGAGCCAAATCCTTTTAAAAATTGTATTCAATAGCTGGTCACAATGGCCCACACCTATAAATCCCAGTTACTAGGAAGCCTGAGGCAGGAGAATTGCAAATTCAAGGCCGGCCTTGGCAATTTAGTGAGTCCCCCGTCTCAAAAAGAGTTGGGGATATAGCTCATGGTAGAGCACCCAGGGTTTGATCCCCAATGTAGACTAGTGGTGGTAGGGCGGTGCAGTCAATAAAAAAAGAGTCCTGACCAAGTCCTCGCCTTTAGAACCTCCCCATTCCTTGAAGACTTTGGTGAGGTTTGTCTTAAAGCCCTCAAGCTTCTCTGGTTCCATTCTTCCGCCTGAGGTTCAATCTTCCATTCTGTTGCTCTTGTGATCTTTTAAAAAGACAAAACAGATCAGGTTCACTCCTCTGCTTTCAGGAAAAGAGCTAAACTCCCTGGTCCAACACTGAAAGCTTCATACAAGCTGGGCTCTTTGGACTTCTTCCATTTCATCCAATACTGCTACAATCCCCCCCTAGCTGGGTGTGGTAGCCCACACTTGTAATCCCAATACCTGGGAGACTGAGAGAGGAGGATGGCAGGTTTGAGGACAGCCTCAGTGATGTAGTAAGACTCTCAGCAACCTAGGGAGACCCTATTTGAAAACAAAAAAAATAAAAGTGGGCTGGAGTGGGAGTTAGCTCAGAGGTAGAATGCCCCTCAGTTCAATCCTAAGTACCACCAAAAAAAAAAAAAAAATAAAAATAAAAATAAAGATTCCTCCCTCCATCTCCATCCTCCGAAAACATCTATCACACAAAGAAGTATCCTGCCCGACTCTTTGGATCAAATACCCCAAGCCATTTGGTGTGTGTGTGTGTGTGTGTGTGTGTTCTACCTCTGAGCCACACCCTAGTCCTATTTTATTTTGAAACAAGGTCTCACTAAGTTACTCTATGCTGTCCTGGAATCTGTGATCCTCCTATCTCAAGCTCCCAAGTATTGGAGTGCACCACCACGCCCAGGTGCATTTCATTTGTAGTTCCTTCTCTGTCAGATTTTGTTCCTCTAGATGGAAGTGACTTCTCATCCATCCAGACTTTTTCCTCATGTAGCAGGTTCCCCAGTCTAGTTGAGATGCCCTTTCTCAGTGCCCCCACAGCTCTTGGTATCAACAGAGTTACAGCATCATCACACTGCATTGCCATTAACTATTTCCAAGTCTATCCTCCAAGAGATTTAGAGAGTTCGGGAGATTAGATAGCATTGTGTCTTGTTTGATGTTTCTCTTAACAAATAGGGCTGGCATCTATAGATGCTTACTGAACATTGATCTGAATAGTCTAGCCTTGCAGATTTGACCTCAAAATCCAATAAGGAAAACTAGATTCTGACACTTTTTCTTCCCCTTTCTCAAGAAGAATAACCTTGGGTAAATGAGTGTCTCTTCCTTCCTGAAGCCCACCAGGGTTTATGGAGAAAAAAAAAAAAAAGAATAATTGCTCCCACTTGAAGGAAAGGTTATCAAAAACCTTCCCAGCTAACTGCCCCTGCCCTGGAGCCAAGGTGGGGGGAAGATCAGAAGTTCTGCTATAAGCAGCTGTTAAACCCTCCGCCATTTCATCCAGAGAACCCACCCAGGAACTAGGTCCTCACAGTTAAGACACTGACCCAAGGGAAGCACCCCGAATGCTCTGCATGGATGTTTGTATTGCTTTGAACCTTACTAAGATATACAAGTATAATGCACCAATAAAAGTATTAAAAAAAAAAAAAAAAAAAAACAGCATGGAGGTAGGCTTTCTACTGCCCTCCTTCCCAGCCCGCCTCCCACCCTCCAGCAGTACCCCCTGGAGTTCAGAGGCAGGGAGTAATCACGTGTGTCTCTGTTTAAAAATGGGGGGGGGGGTGTTATTAATGCAGTAGTTAACAGAAAGTAATATTTATTGGTGCTGGGGACAAAACTCAGAACCTTGTGCATGCTGAGCATGCACTCTACTACTGAGCTATATCCCTGGCCAAAAAGTAATGCATACTTTCTATAGAATATTTGGGGAATATTAAAATAAAAAAATGTTTGCTCATATTGTTAGTGCCTACTTTTCATATCTATTTTAAATTTTTTATAAATGTTTTGTATGTTACATACTTTCTACATGTAGTCCAACTTGTGTGCATGTGTGTATGTATGTATGTATGTTCCTGTGGATTGAATCTAGGAGCATTCTACCTGAGCTATACCCACAGTGCTTTTTATTTTGAAACAGGGTCTCACTTAGTTGCTGAGGCTTTTGCTAAATTACTGAGGCTGTCCTCAAACCTGTGATCCTCCTGTCTCAGCCTCCTAAATTCTGAGATTACAGGCACTCACCACTGTAATTGGCTTAGATGATGTCTGATTTTAATGAATACTGCCATTTTGATAACTCCTACTTTGTTATAATCATTTTATTATTGTATGTTTAGGTTGACTTTCAAGTATTTGCAATTACCAATAACATAGGGTACATAAAAGACAGCCCCCCCCCCTAATTTTTAAGGCACTGTGTGCTCTAATAAGCCCTAGAAGGTACAGAAAAGAATATAAAACAAAATGGAGACTACTTACAATCTCATAACTTTTGAAATAACCACTATCAATGTTATATCTTCTAGTCTCTCTATGAGTGTGTATGATTGCATATGATGTGTACCTGCTTTTTTCATTCTATATTATTTTATGGGCATTTCCCCATATGATTAAATATATGCTAAAATGTAATTTTCTATTGCCTAGATTTAATATACCTTATTTAGCTGAGCATGGTGGTGCACGCCTGTAATCCCAGCATTTGGGAGGCTGAGACCAGAGGATCTGGGTTCGTGGCCAGCCTCAGCTACCTAGTGAGGCACTCCGCAACTTAGTGAGACCCTGTTTCAAAATAAAGAATAAAAAATAGGGGTTGGGGTGTAGCCTGGAGGTAGAATGTCCCTGGGTTCAATCCCCAGTACCGCAAAAAAAAAAAAAAAAATAATAATAATAATAATAATAAAAATAAATAAATAAATAAAAATAATATACCTTATTTAACCATTCTTTTGGCACATGTTTAGGTGTGCGTGTGTGTGTGTGTCTTGCTATTATAAGCAATGAAAAATATGATTTGCAATATATTGCTAAAAAATTAAGTCAACATTTAATGCAGATAAAAATAAAGTAAAATGCATATATTTTTGACCTTCATTTAATTTTCTGGCTTTAATAGTTACTCATTAAAGGGCAACTTTCCTGTTTTTTTCATACTATGAGTTTAAGAATTTATATCAAAGAAACCAGTTTTTGCCAAGAGATTTTCTGAATGAGCATCCTATTCCTAAAGTTCAGTGTTTTTAAAAAAAATTTTATTTGTAATACAGTCATAATTTGAGGGAGTTTTGTATTGTCGGTTTTTGGCTTTTTTTAACATGTAAACTTCTTCTCTATGTTTATAGTAAGGCAATAAGCCATAAACACAAAGGTAATTTGAAAAATTAGGAATGGCCAAGGAGTGGAATCTTTATCAGGCCACAGAGAGAGTGACTATTGGCATTTCATGTTCCAACTTTGCTCATGTGTGCTAGATCCCTAGCCTCTCAGTTGCTCAGGTCTTGGTTTCTCTGACCTGTTGAAGGGCACAATTGAAGAAGCTGCTGCTGACCATGCACAGGGAATGCTCACCCCACCTCCCTTCAGGACTGCCCGCCTGGGCTTTTTGCATTTTCCAAGTTTTGCTCTTGTTGCCTCTTTTGAATCATTCTTCGTGCCATCATGGCTTCATGTGCAAAACTAAACCAGGGAACTACTTTACTGGTTATTCAACTTTCTACCCTGTGCTTAGACAATGAATGAATGAATGCTGTCTGTCAAACAAATGAGCTTAACTACTGTTCCATTTCAACAATTTGAAAACACTTAATAAAGTGTATGACAGGTAAGCTGTCCAGTATATTTTACCGATACTGTTGTGATGGATAGCTTTTTCAGAGAATTGCCAGCTGGTATAGTGAATCACACAGACCTGGATTCTACTCTGATCTATTTTATGGCTATGTGATCTGAGCAAATTACTTTGCCTTTCTGTGCTCCCATTTCTTCATTTGTAATCTGTAGACATAATGGCACCTACTTAGAATAACTATGAAGAGTCAATAAGTAAATGCATGTAGAGTTCTTGGCATGTGATAATTCCTAAATTATTGGTAGTCTGTACTACTAACATTTTTATCTGTTGGGCACATCATGAGCAGCACAGCTGTAAAGGTGCTTAGAACCATGTGGATCTTGTAGTCATAGTTGGACAGATTTTACCCTCTTCAGCAGGGTTGCTTTGCTTCCATGTGACTAATTTTGAACAGAAAGTTTTGCTTCCCTCAGCCTGACCCAGGGCTGCTACAAAATCACAGAGTGGTGGAGGTATTCCTTGGAGTAGGACGGTCTAGTGGAGGAGAGATTCCTGTGGCTGAGGGAAGCAAGAAGGGCTGCTTGGCTTGCACAGAGTCCTGCTTTACCTTCCCTCAAAACCTCAGTTTCATTTCCAAACACATTTCAAGAAAACCTCTTGGTGAGAGAATAGCTCTGTCACTAAAGGTAACTTGAGAGCGGAGCAGTTTCCTGTCTGTCTTTGTTGCCAACTCTTTAGTTGTAAGGTTCTGCCTTGTTCCCGAAGGAGGCTTTGAACATCAGCTGTCTGGAACAATCTCTATCCTTATCACTTATTTTAATGTTCCTTGCACAGGGTCACCCTTGGATGTGGTGCTCTGGGCAATCTCACCCCAGAGTGCTTCCCTTCCTTTATTTAACCTCTGACCTGTGAAAACAAGAGTTAATCAAGAGTTCTAAGGTAGCTAAGAGGAAGGGGAAGTGTTTGGTTACAAATTAAATATGAACAAGTCATAAGTCATAAATCCCCAGTAGTGCTACCAGTTGTGTGTCTCAAGTTGCATGTGGTACAGGGTGTTTGAGTTATAAATTCAAGTTCAGAGCTCTCTGATTGCTTGAGGGTAGGTGCTAGGTTCATTTTCTTTTGGCCTCAAACTCTTTGCCTTCTAAAACATTACTTTTATTGGACCAGCTACATTCATATCCTATTTTCTCTCTGCTTGCCTGTCTCTCCGTCTTCTTTTCTTTACCTGCCTGCCTACTTGTGTTGATTGGTGTGCTGTTCTGTGAATTGAGACAGAACTACTTCCCTGAAAGAAGTTAAGCATATGGAAAAAGTTGCCAGGGAAAGGCATTGAAGCATAGAGCGTAAATAGGTTTAAGAGACAGTCAGACATTTTTATAGAGAGATTTGCAATTGAATGATATAACATTCAAGCAGAGACCTGGGGTGGAAATGCACTTAAATGAGTGCTATATATGGAAATCTGAAGCCATGTCTAATCTAGCATTTCCTTAATTGTCACCATAAGCATACATTTAAAGATTTATACTTTAAATTAAAAAAGGACAATAGCCTATTTAAGACCGTGGTTTTTCTAGGTGAGTTCTTAAAAACATGTTTAAGTTAGAGGCATTGGAGCTTGACATGAAGCACTGAAAAGTTAGAAGACTTTGCTATGTTTGATTAAAACATTTTTAATTGAGCAATTTTTATTTGTGTTTCTGAACATAATGTGTATGGTAATGCCTAAAGCAATAGAGTAGACACATGACTAGTGTCCCTGGAGCCAGCAGAGTAAGAAAGCACATGGGTTGCTGGGAGGCAGCCAAGGCTAGCTTGCTTAGAACACATGCACTGAGGAGCTCTGGAGGCAAGCTTTCACTTTATCGGCACATTGCAATAGAAGTGCAAGGTAAGAATTTTATATCGTAATCTCAGAATTGATTGTTATACCTGATCACATTGTACAACTAATATTGAGTTGTATAGAGTGAGTGGGTCTTAGAAACCATACTGCATTAATGTTGTGTCTGAGCTGTGCTTTTAGAAGCCATGTCCTCTTAGGGAAGTCACTTCACTTCTCTGAAACTTGGTTTTCTCATCTGTAAAATGGAATAATAATGTATCTCATATAGTTGTTAAAAGAGTAATATTTCAAAGCACTTAACACTTGATGTTTTCCCCTCTTCCCATTAACTTTCATTTCCTACCTCTAAAATGAGAATAATATCAAATAGCATTTCAGCGAGTTAATTTGTTGTTCATAACTGAAAGCAGGACAGAACTTTTGGAGCCATTTCTTGCCTTTGTTGTTGTTGATTTTTTTGTTGTTGTTTTGTTTTTAAATAGTAGAGGTACTGCGTGTCTCTTTTAGGCTATGAAAGCTTCAGTAAGGTGGGTCTTGGTTAGAACCTCACTAACCCATTACATTCTAGTAATTTTGACCATAAAATCAGATGATCTGAATGAGGAAAACTTGCAGGTATGTGAATATAGGAGTGGGCAGCCTCATAAACTCTCTTAAGAAAATGATTAAAGGCCTCTGCGCTCATCCTCTCTAGACTCAGTGGAAAATACCAAGAATTGTGCCGAGTCGTTAGGGCAGGTGCCATTACTCGAAAGATCTCATGTTACCAACACTTTGCTAGTGATAACAGTAAAGTGCCTCTGTGCTTTCCTCTGAGCAATCTCCTTCAATCACAGTAATACTGTCTTAGAAAAGAAGACCACAAATCCTCTCTCTAAAAGCAACAATTATCAAATACCCATCAAGAGAGAAGAGAGTCTTATTTCCAAAATCAAACCCAAGTGTGTGTTTGGGTAGATTTATATGAGCACAGATGTTATATGGGCGTTTTCAGTGTTTTTTCATAATGCAAATTAATATTTCTCTTCATTTAATACATATAATACATTTCCCTGCATAGATGTAATAGGTATCACAATGGGATGTTAATTATGGACATAAATCAGATTTTTTAGCCTAACTAGATATGATAATAAATTTACAATTGGAGGTTAACAGCTGCAAGCAAAGCACAGTGCTCAGATCAGGCAGGACTGGCTCCCATCTCCCAAAGGGAATTGTGTTTTTCTCTTACTTAGGTTCCTTTGACTTTTGATCTCATTAGCAATAAGAGTACAGCATTATCACAGCAAAGCAAGCTGCTCCAGGCACTGCAGTAGGTGTGTTCACATGTTTTGTCCTCAAAACATTCATTGGGAATAAATATTTTATCCCCATTTCATAGATGGGGAAGGAAGAACCTGGCCCAGGCCATAGCTCACGAGTGACAGAGCCTCCTGACTTTGCAGTCAGTGCATAGTTGATTAGTGAAGTGCCACTTCCTCCCCTGTGTGACCCTCTATCATAGCAGTGGCCCAGGACTGCTGCCATTTTCTGCCGTGTGGCTGATTTTGCTTTATACTGCGAGCTCCCCAAACGCGGAGACCCTCATGTGCCCAGCAGAGCTCCAGACACATACTGGGAGGGCCATCATAAAATGCATTGATTTAGGAACTGAGGACATCACCTCCATTTTAAATTCCAGAAAAATGTTTACTGAAGCTAAACATGCTTAGCCTAGTAAGGTGTGGTGTGTCTTTCCCTGGGGAGGATTATATACACTATGCTAAGACTGTAGCTTGAGAACTGTAGCCCATGAAGCTGGTTTCTGTTGTGCCTAAAGGCGGAGGTACTTGTTAGCTGAGTGCAGTGGGGAGTGTGTGCAATTGGGATCTAGGTTCTTCCCTTTTTCCCATCTCCAGCCAGGAGGAGTGGGAAAGAGATAGGAATGTGGGAGGAGATGAAAACATGTTAGAGCTTTCCTCTTCAGTAAGCTTGAAGAATAGGACAAATGGTTTAGGGACAAGAGGAGAAGGGGAGAGTTTGGAGCAAACCCTGAGGGAAAGCATGGGTCCAAGGCACTGACAGATTAGGGAATGCTGGAGCAATTTTAAGGGCTCACTTGTGTTTGAAAAGTTAGGTTTCCAAATGAAGGGAATCAGCCCAGTTTTGTGATGTTTCCCCACAGCTCTTGAGGTAGGAACAAAAAGAGTAGTTTAGTTGGTGGGGCTTACTTGTGATGGGGCTGGGGAAGGGGCAAGAAATCTTAAGCTTGTAGGTACTCCTTACCCTGCCTTGAATATGTTCTGGCTCTGTTCTAATTATTTGCCACAGACTGCAGTAGAACATTGGCAGGTTTTTAATCCTGTGTTATTTTCCTAACAAAAATGCTGCCTGCTAAATTTGGATCCCCACCTCCCAACAAAAATTGGTTGACTGTTCCTCAATAGCACTAGTGGTAATGGCCTTAGCAGAGGCTATAGAGATGTTACATCTGTCAGGGGACACTTTGATTTACTGAGTGTCTGACGTATGCCAGGCACACATGAGAGGTTGAACAGTCAGGGCACAGTCATGCTCCTTGTCCTCATGGGGTTGACACTAATGGAGAGGACAGATGGACAAGCATGTAGTGCCAACTCTGGTTTGTCTTAATGGTACAACCCAGGACGTCCTCATATTGTAGGACTAAAATGCATGTATTTAAATGGGGACCGGAAGTTTATGGAAAAATGGGGAAACACTTAGGATCTTACACAGAAAAGTTAAGTCTAAAATTTTGGAAATTGCCAAGTGTGGCACATGCTTGTAATTCCAATTTTGAAACTTGCCAAGTGTGGCACACACTTGTAATTCTAGTACTTGGGAGGATGAGACAGGTTTGAGGACAGCCTCAGCAAATAGTGAGACTCTCATCAACCTAGTGAGACCCTGTTTCAAAATAAAAATAAAATAGGGCAGGAGGTATAGCTCAGAGATAGAATGCCCTTGGCTTCAATTCCCAGTACTACAAAAAATAAATAGATTAAAAATTTGAAAATATTTCAATAAAATCAACTTTTAAATTCCAACAATGCCATACTTCTTAGGAAGAATAAATAATGAGCCAAATGACTTTCTGAGGTGGGGGAGTTGTAATTACTCAGACTTACACTTCGTGTTTGACTTTCACAGCATAATCATGAAAGGAGTCATTTTTTCTAAAAGTATTTGAGGACTTCAGATTCCCAAAGGCTTCTCTCTTCCTTTGATATTGAAATCATTTTCTTTTGATGTGGCATTTGTGTCACCATGCTTGGTTTTCTTGGTGTATCTCTTCGTTGTTTGTTAGCGGGACTTGTGCTGCCA
The DNA here is from genome assembly GCA_004027655.1 of Graphiurus murinus. Lineage (NCBI taxonomy): Eukaryota > Metazoa > Chordata > Mammalia > Rodentia > Gliridae > Graphiurus > Graphiurus murinus. The sequence goes on from PVLC010022734.1 coordinate 16,929, forward strand.
GGTCTTCATTTGTTGGTGACTGCCTCAGTGCTAAGCAGGTTTCCAGTGTCTCTAACATGTGCTTCACGAAGTCCTGCATCCCGTGCATTGTTGTTTTATTTTGTGGTCAGTTTTATTTTACTGTAGCTGTCTGAGACACTGACAAACTGACAGAGGAGCCAGGGGTAGCTGCTACGTCACACTGGAAGGCAGAGTGGTGACTTAAGAGTTTGAGGCAGCCACATCTTGGTAAGATTTCCTCTCACTGCTCTCCGGTCCACTCTGCTTGATGGCAGGGTGTGAGGAATTCTTGTCAGGTGCTGGAGGATCCTCCCACCCAGGTGCCGGACTTCAGGAGACGTTCCACAGCTGAAATGGGTAAGAGAGTTAGGTAGAGAGGTGCAGGAAGAGCATTCTGGGTACCAGGGCATGTGCCTGGTGTGTACTATCCGTCCAGGTGGCCAGCACATATCTTTTTGGGAGGAATCTGAGTCCTTGTGAGACTGTTTTCCCAAGGTGTCACAGTCAGAAAGTAGCAGAATTGACACGCAGTTCAGGGTTACTGGACGCAAGTTCTTCCCAGCATGTGCCATGCTGCCCTGCTATTTAAAATCTGAGGGAGGTTTGGGTTTTTTCATATGGATGCTTTAGATACTGAATGCCAAACCACTTTACCCAGAGGATGCTTTGGTATCTGATGAATCCTGGAGAAATACCTCTCTTGGATACTCAAGGTGGGCTTTCAGAGGCTTCTCAGAAATTCACCAAAACCCATAGAAATCTCTCTACCCCAAGTACTGCTCAGGAAGGTACTATTTCATTTTATCTTCACATATAATATGCCTGATAAAATCTTACTATAAATTATTTTTTATTTATCTTCTGAATTATATTGGTCTTTTTGTAAATTATGTGGATGACTGCATTATATTATCCAAATTTTTCTTTTGGGATACCAAGTCAGACACTGGTTCTAATAAAGTTGAGATACACTCTACTGAGGGTATCTACTGGATTCTAAGTACTCACCCTCAGGACATTATTCCTCCTTAACTGTCCCTTCAGTTCCCCATGGGAGCCCCATGGGTTTGGCCCTTGAGTCTGGACCGCCTGCCTACTGGCCTTAGCTCTTGCCGTGCTCCAGCCCTTGCTCGTGAGATTGTTTTCTCCACCTTAAGGTTCCTCATGCCACCCTTCCAGCCTTTTTCCCGTTCACTGGTCAGCACCTCCTTCAGGACCTGACTGCAGCTCAACCTCCTTTGTGAGACAGGTGGTGACTTTCACAGTTGCTACTAGCAATTCTCTCTCTATTGTATGCCCTCTCTATAGCCATGCTTTTAAACTTTTCATCTAGTTTTCAAGTCATTGTTGTGTATGCTTTAGTTGATGTACTTACAGTATTTTTTATGGAAGAAGAGCCTCTCCTCTCTCTTTTGTTTTCAACAATAACGATCTTATAGAAAGGTTGCAAATACAACACAAAGGAAATTTTCCTGCCAATTTGAGACATGTTGCTAAAATAATACCCAGTAATCCCAAACACTTTAGTCTTATTTTTTTTTTTGCGGTACTGGGGATTGAACTCAGGGGCATTCTACCTCCGAGCTATACCCCCAGCCCTATTTTTTATTCTTTATTTTGAAACAGGGTCTCACTAAGTTGCAGAGTGCCTCACTAGGTTGCTGAGGCTGGCCGCGAACCCAGATCCTCCAGTCTCAGCCTCCCAAATGCTGGGAGTACAAGCATGGGCCATCACATCTGGCTTCTTAGTCTATATTTTTAAAAAATAACATTTTTGTTTTTTACATTATTGCATGATAATCTTAATCAGAAATTGGTATTTACTTTCATATATAACAGCCATGTAATCATTGGCCCTCTCTTGTTTATGTTTTTTTAAAAAACAATAAAAGTTCAGAATCAATGTTGTATTTATTTTTCCTGTCTCTTTAGTGTACTCAGTCAGGAGTAGTTCCTCAGTGTTTCCTAGACTTTTGTGAACATGACAGTTAGTGTGTTATTCTGTAGACTGCCCCTCAGTTTGTATTTATCTGATGCTTCCTCAGGACGAGCTTCTGGCTCTTTGGCAGGAATGTGATAGAAGTGATACTGTGTTCTGCCATTGTGTTCTATCTGGTGGCACCCCATTTCACATCATTCCATTGCTTGATTAAGCAATGTCCTGAGACTTCTTTCTTTTTTCCTCTGAAATTAACAAATATATTTTGAAAAAGTACTTCAAGACTGCGATTAACTCCATCCCTCATCAAACATACATTTATGTATATATGTGTGTATGTATGTATGTATTGTGCTGGGGATGGAACCCAGGGGTATTCTACCTCTGAGCTACATCCCCAGATCCCCAAACTGATTTTATTTTTTATTTGGAGACATGGTCTTGTTAAGTTTCTGAGGCTGGCTTCAAACCCGTGAACCTCTTGTCTTAGCTTCCCAAGTACTGAGATTATAGGTGTGTGCCACCACACCTAGCTTCTCATCAAACATTTAATTCATTCATTTTTATCAGCACTGAGTCTTGTTTTCCTATTTTAGTATAATCCCTCCCTATCATTATTTGTTTAAATACTTAAATGTCACAGATTTTGTTAGAGGAAATCCCCCCTCACTGGCTTCTGTGTCCTTTTGGTATGGCCTGATCATGTGCTGAGTGCTGCCTTTTTATTCTAATACAAGGCATTTCCCAACTCCACCCTTGGAAGCCAATATTTTTTCAAGGTGCCCTGTTTCCTTTTAGCAGAGAATGGAATTTAGAAATCAGGATCTGGGCACTAAATGTGCTCGTTGTATTGGGGTAACTCAGCTTCCAGGCCGCCTCAGTGACTAAACCTTGAGAATACATATGTATATTGTATAAGCTATGTAAATACACATATGTGTTTGTATTTCTTTTTCTTTTGTCTGATCTTCTCTCTCTCTTTACCCAAAACCATGATTTTACAGTTATATGCGATTCCAATTTGACACCACAGAATTTATTCTTGTTTTCTCTCCATCCATATTTGTAACTCTCTTCTGTTACTTCTAGACACTTACTTCCCTCATGTGCTTGATCAGTCTTACTCTCTTCTGTATGCAACCATTCTCCCTCTGGTGAAGCCCCCTTCCCACACAGTTATCCTCTTCACCCTATTTGGCCTGACACTTCAGGCAGGGCTGTTGTCACCCCCTTCTACCATGGACTTCTTTCTTAACTGATTGGCCACCCTCAGTGGACACCATCTCATGTTAGGCTCTGTGAGTGCATGCTGGCTTGCCTTCCAGGTGCTTTGTTTGCTCTTCTTGGATTCTAATGCCATTACTGGTCAACCCTCCACTGCACACAAATGCTTTCTGTAGCCTGTGCCAGGCCTCACCCTTACGTGGACACCCTCCTTGCCCCTCCTGAGTTCTGATGCTACATGCCATGCCACCCACTATGTGGATACCATCTTTAGCCTGCTTGGGCTCTGACTTTCTCATACCATGGAGTGCTTCTCACCCTGCTTTGGCCCCAGCACACTATGTCAGATCACTCTTGAGTGGGATGTGCCTCCCCCCACCCTTTGGACTCTAAACTGGTGCAGGTTGCCCCTCCTAGAGGATAGCCTCCTCTTTTGCTCGAGCTCTGAGGTCCTGCTGTAGACTCAAACCATTCTCCCAGGTGGCCCCTTCCTCAATGTGATCAGCCTCTGCTGATCACCCCACTGCTACTCTTTCCCCTACCCCATACACATCTATGTCTTGTTCAGGCTCCTGTAATGCTGAATTGCTGGGAAAAGAAGTGGGAGCACTTCTTAAAGTTTGAGTGGTTTTCATTTTAAATACTTATGGCACTGAAGTGGAATCCCATGATATACCCCTTCACTTGTACTGGGTCTGTCACACATGCACCCCAATGAGGAGCCATCTACTCCTAGTTGGACTCAGTTCCTGAGTTTAGCTCCGAGTGAGCAGCTCCCTAGGCTGACATGAAACATGGAAGGTTTTCCTTCAACTTGTCCCCAAACTTGGGCCCACCATTTTGTCTTTACCATGTACCAACCACAGCTGCTATACTTGGGGGCCATTGTTACCCTAGTGTGGTCTCTGCACAGCTTCTAAGGGTGTGCACAGCCCTATTAAGAGGTCATGTCGGGAGGAGTCCTGTGGTACTACCTGAGTCCTTCTGAGTTAAAGATTTCATCCAGCTTCACACAGAAAAAAAACCTCTCCAGGTTGAAGTGTGGATCCAGGCTTTTGTCCCCAACCAGGACTTTTGTCCCCCTGCTGATAAGGTTGCAGTGTTCTCAGTCAGTCCAGAAGCCCAGTGCAATAAAGTGCCAGGCCCAGCAGCTCCTGTCCAGATGTTTACTGTTATGTACACATGTCTTCCCACCTAGGATGTGGCCTTCTTGAGGGCAGGGCCCCTTGCTGTTTGTCGTTTGGGCCCCAGCCTGGGGACCACTGTGAAGATGCCAACAGTTGGATGATAGTAGCAAGCACAGCAGAACCAAGAACCAGACAGGTTTGGGCCCTTTAGGTGGCCAGGAGGAGCAGCATATGGAGTGTTTGTTTCCTGTCTCTGGACCAGGAAGTATTGTTTACTTGCTGATGACAGACATGCACAAAATGGAAGGGTCTCCATGTCTTCACCTGCAGCCTCCAGGCAGCGCGGGGCCGGCGCTAATGAAGCGGGACCGGAAGCGCTGCTGGACAAGGCTCAGCTGTGAGCCCTGGCCTCCCAGCCGGGAAAACAGGGACCCTTTGAAGAAGAAGACAGCTGGGTTTTGGTTTTAAAACCTTAACACTGCCATCACTAGATACTCATCTGTCAGCACACAGGGGACAACATGTGGGGAACAGTTGTGTCCAGCCAAGCCAAAGTGAGAAAGGAATGGATGGTTTCCAGGGTAACCAAAAAACTGCCTCGGCCAGTGGTTAGGCCTAGTGTAGCCAAGAAGAATGGATTTGGTGAGGCAGAGGCTGAGTGCAGGAAGCTGGGCTGTCTGCTACGGGCCAGGCAGTACTTGTCATGTCACCTTGCTTCAGCTCATGGCAGGTGAGGAGGCTGTGCCTGGAGGTCCCCTGCCTGAGTGGTGCAGGTCAGTTGGGCCTGGTTGTCTCAAACTACGTCAGTGTACACACTCGTCCTGGGCTGTCAGCAAATCCAGCCTGCCCACTGCACTTCATCCCGTATTCCTAGAAGGAGCTCAGCTTTGCTTTCATTTACTTGAGGCCAATATTTCATCATCTTGTCCTTTTTCCTCCTTCTTGACTTTCAATTTAACTAGTGGTATTTTTCTTTCAGGGGGAAAAAAAAATTGTAATCCTTGGTTGAATTTGTTTACTGAGTCCTCTAATCTGTGCTGTTTTCTTCTGAGGGGATTTCTTGTTCTACTCTAATGGCTTTTAACTCACTGAGGTTTACTTAGCAGAAGAGGAAGGGAGCAAGTTATCTCCTGCTTAATCCCTCTTGAATGTTTACATAGCTCTGCCAGAGTCAGTGCGTGGAAAGTGGCCGCGGCCGCTCGCTCTGTAATAGTCCATATGTGGCTGCCAGAGCTGATGGAAACATATTAACATAAGTGATAATACTGTCATAGAAGTGAAAAGTTAAGTTGCTTATCAGTATATTTTGATAAGCTACTTAAATTTTACAGTAGCATGTTCTGGCTTCAGACAGACGTCACTGATAGGGAAATGTGCACTTTATCTGTCTTCTCTATTGCCTCTCACTTCATTTATTACCCTCAGCGGCTCAGCTGATAATCTGTACAGGGTACTGATCCCCTCTCCGGGCAGGATATCACATCTGTGCTCTGCCTGGGGTCTAGCTCTATCAGTAACGGACTCTGTTAACTCACCAGAGTGGACCCAAGTAGGCAGCAAGCACTTGGTATGACCCTTCTCACATGCTGGGCATGGATAGCTCTGGTAAAGTTCCTTACAGAAACAGAACCATGTAAAGCAGTGGCAAAACTTCTTGGGAATGGGGATACTTTTCAACAACTCTTCCATAGCATTGAAGGGACTTTGCTCTTAGTCTGTATCTAGTTGTGCTTTTTCAGTAAATGCAGAGCAATGATTTGTGCCAGACTCCATTCTTGGCACCAGAAAGATGAAGTCAAAAGAGATGTGCTCCTTCCTCTCTGTTAGCATGTAGTCTGATTATGTCTGAAAAGAGGGAATTAGGGCACAAGAGGCAGAGACAGGCAGGGGCTGTTAGGGGGATGAGCAGAAATGGACTAGACTTGTCCTTGAAGGTCAGAGGAGAAAAGGGCCAGGGTGTACTACACAGGCCGGCCTGGGATGGGTTGATATTCCTGGAGTGAAGCTGCCCTGAAAAGAGCAACCACATGGCCAAGTAGAGAGGGGACAGAGGAGCAGTCAAGGGCCAGACAAGGAAGAGCAGTGAGACATCAGTACAGGGACTTAATCCGACGTGTGGCACAGATGTACATTTCTGAAAGGCCATCCTACGAGCCACAGTGAGGGTGGACTTCAGTGGGGAGGTCAGCAGCCAGGCCCTCATGCAAGTCGACAGGAGTGATGTTCAGGACCTGGCAGAGGGCAGTGGGAATGGAGAGTTAGTTAGACATTCATCCTGCGGTCAGTATAGAGTGGGAGTATTAGAGGTAGAAGGTCTGCTGTACCAAAACAAGTGATGTTGGACACACAGGGTCTGGGGCACCTCACAGACACCAGCAGTAGGGTATGCTGTGTGTGGCTATGTTTGTCCGATCATGAGAAATTGAGTAGACACTTTCCTGGGAAGTGGGTGTGGTGGGAGAGGCCTGCAGGCTACTCAGAGATGGTGCCTGATTATGGGAACTGCTTTGAATTTCTTCTCTATGAACCTGGTGTAGCTCTGAGGCATGGGAATAATTCATCACGGACATATAATCCTCTGCTTCACACAGGCAATTTTTTATATCCCAGAAATAATTAGCATTTTGCCTATCTGTATTTCCAGCACAGCCTGTGACAGGAAGACACTTCATGATGTAGAGAAAAACTGAAATGTATCAATCTGGAATTAAGTTCTTATCCAAGTTTTTGATCTACATACTAATATTTTCTGTGTTTCCTCCTCTTCCCCCAGCTATCTCCCCTGGTTCGAGGTATTTTATAAGCTACTTAACATCTTGGCGGATTACACAACAAAAAGACAGGTATTTTCTTTTCTTAATAATTATTTTTAACAAGTCGACTTTAATTGTTATGATTATGAAAGTAATACATGTCTTATATTTCACCAAAACATTTACAAAAAAGTAATGCATGCCCGTTATAGAAAGTTTGGGAAATTCAGAAAGCAGTGGGAAGGAAAAGAAAATCACCTCTAATGTAATCTACCTCTCCCTTCCTGAAAATAAGGTTTGCTAGCATTTTAGGTTGTTTTCTTCTTAATTATTTTTCTTTGAGTTAAAGAAATAACAAATAGGCCCAGCATTCACAGAGTTGATATTCACAATATCTAATATTCGCAAGCAGCCCTGAAAGTTCATTACATGTATTAAATTATATCTTTGCTGAGGCTCAAATTTGACTCATTCATGTTATGCTGCAAATATGGGGTTTGCAAGTGATACACTTAAATGGGAAGTGACCTATCCAGATGTCCAAGTTTCCGTTTTGATAAAGCTTTGTGATGCTTTTACAGTAATTTTTGTTAGGGTCTGAAAATTACTTTAAAAGTTCACCTGCACCTTACTGAACTTTTGGCAGAAACGGTATGCTATGATCTGTTCTATGGATGTCAAGGGCCATTTGGAGCTGTTTTTAGACATTTGTAGCTCACAGATACCATTGCAATAATCATTTCTCCCATCCTATGATGCATCATATCATGTACCTTGATTTACTGAAACAGTTTCCTCTTACTGGGATTTTTAATTATTTGGGATTTTTTTCACAAGAAGTACAGCCATTAGCATCTTTGTTTTTTTTTTTTTTTTTTTTTGGACAAATGATAGGGATGTATCTTAGTAGTAGAGTGAGAGGCCCTGGGTTCAATCCCCAGAATGGCCAAAATAAACAAAACAGGAAAAAGCTCAAATAATGTTATGTAATATATGAAATTGTCAATACTAAGCATCTTTGAACATAAAATATTTTCTTCACTTTGGATTGCTTCCTTAACAGGAGAATCCTAGACATGCAATTATAAGCTCAGTGAAAATATTTGTTAAATAACTGATAAACTGCTTTCCAAAAGAACTGTTCTCTTTTTCAAAAGGGTACCTTTTACCAGTAACGTGCAGGCAAGCCTGGTCATAGTATTATCACCAACGTCCCTTGTTGAGCTCATGGCTTATTTAACAAGCTAGAAATCTTGTTGTAATTGCATTTATTTGATTATTAATGAGTCGAATATCCGTATATATAACTTACAGTTTTCTTTTTGTACATGGTCTGTTTTTAAGTTAAAGTGATTCATTATTATAAAAACGTTAAAAGTTTCAGGTTTTTCTATATAATACTAGTTTCAGAGAAATGCTCTATAAAACATAGCTGTAGTTCAGAATGATTGGGGGTGAGGGAAGAGAAAGCTGTGTTCCTTTTTTTTTCTCCTTGAGATTCATGTAATATAGGCTCTGAGAAGTCCTGCAGCGGAGAAACTTTGTTACTCAGTGTTTGCCATATTATTTGGGCCCAAACCCTTTTTATTCTACGGCAAAAATCATTCTGAAGTAGCTGTTTTGTGGAACATACTTTAGGAAGTATTTTGGAGGAAAGGTGGGGATAGTGTGTATAATGGATAAATCTTTTCTTTGGGTTAGATTTATTCACTAGCAAGTGTATTCCAGAGTTTATAGTAAATGGAAGGAATAACTAATAGAAATGGCTCTCTCAATTACTATGCTTACTCTGAAAGAAGCTTAAGTATCCAGGATTCTGTCAAGAAAGAAGTGATTTACTCTGAATAAGTTCAGAGGTTACATTGGGTCTGGCCATCGATTTCAGATTCACTTATCTTTAGGCAAACATTTAGGTTTCATCAAATTTGAAAGGTGTCTTTATTAAATAAAATTGTATAAGATGTAGGCTCTTAGCAATTTTTAAGTTAAGATTGACTCACATTTTTTTATCCCTTCTTTATTCTCCAGTTGTTCTGTTCTTATTGTTTTTGGTGATACTGGGAATTGAACCCATGAGTGCTCTACTTCTGAGCTACACCCCAGCCCCTTTTTGTTTTTTATTTAGAAACAGGGTCTGGCTAAGTTATCCATCTTGGCCTTGAACCTGCAATCCTCCTGTCTCAGCCTCCCAACTACTAGGATTAAAGGTGTGGTATCACCCAGCTTCCAGTCAGTTAAAAAAAAAAACCAATAGAACTTAGTACATTTCAAAAAACATCTTGTGATTTAGAAAAAACTGGGTAGGTATGACCTAAGCACAGGGGAGACCAGAATGTTACCTTGTAAAATTGGTATACCTTTCCTCTGGAAGTTTGTTTCTCCCAAACCCAGGACTCTTTTTATTAAGTTTCTTCTAGTTAAAGGAATTATCATACAGGTGATAGTGAATCTGTCTACAACTGGATACTAAGCAAGGTATTGGCCACCAGATTAAAAAACAGAATACCTCCTCTTAAAAATACCTTCTCCCAGCCAAAAGTTAACGGGAAAGCAAGGCATGGTAGGCATGTATTTTGGGGTGTGTGTGTGTGTGT
>PVLC010022735.1:0-26588 GCA_004027655.1 Graphiurus murinus
AAAAGAGGAAAGGAAGCGGTTAGGGAAGTAGGCAGTGTTCAGTTCTTAGAGAATCTTCTAAAAAAAGGATAAATATTTTTGACTTGGTAAAAAAGAAAAAAAGGAAAAGCTACTGGGGAGGCAGAGGCAGGAAGATCTCAAGTTTGAGACCAGCTTCAGCAATTTAAGTCAGAGTCTGTCTCAAAATAAAATTTAAAAGGGCTAGATATGTATCTCAGTGGTAGGCGACTCCAGTGCCACACACACAAAAGAAAAAAAAAAAAAAAAAAAAAACGATTGCAGATTTTAAAAAAGAAAAATGCATTTGTGTTTATTTTAGATTGTTCTATTTGCAGTGGAGAGAGAATTAGAGAAAGGAATAACAGTAGATGGTGAGAAAAAAGTTTGAGGCCATGGAAATAGTCCAGGTAAATGAGGATAGAAGCAGGACTAGGGAAATGGAAATAAGAGGAAAGTGGATGTTTTCAGAAACTTTAAAAACTGAAACTGCTAGGACCTATTAAAATTGGATCTGGGATGAAGTAAAGTCAAGTATCACACATGTCTCATGGATCAGGATGGATCACAGGGTTATTCACCAATGAAAGAAGCTGAAAAGTGTTCCAATCTTGACATAAAAATTATAACTGCAATTTTTAAACGTTTTGAGTTTGCAGTAGCTTCGTGATATTGAAAGATAATAGTGTCAAATACATATACAGGCAGAGAGATCAGAAGATACTTCAGGTTAAGAAATACAAACTTGGGAGTCACTGGCATGTCAATTAAAAAACTTCAGGGCAAGCAAAGAGTTTCCTAGAGTTAGAAGAGAGGAAGGCCTTGAATTGGGCCATTCATAATTCTAAAGTTTTATTTATTTTCTGTATTGATCTAATGTTTTAATTAAGTTTTGTCTCTAGTCCATTTCAATTTATCTTAGATTGGGAATACCTAATTTTATGAGATATATTTACTATGACCCATTTACTCCCATGTTACAACTTATAGGAAGGGATTAACCTATGTATGGTACCCTCTTCATGTGGTATGCAAAGTCTCTTTTGTCCTCCCATTTTGGAAGGACAGAATTTTTCTAGGGAAAATTTTTATGCCATCAAATCTTGGACTAGTTTGCTTATTGTAGTCCAAGAAACTTACAGAGAGATATGTAACAAACCAGTTTTTAAAAGAAACATACTTGTTAACCCCAATACATCTGATGTTAGTTAAATATATGGAAACACATTCTTAGCATTAAACTTGTGGGAAGAAAAACACAATTTAAGGATCTCTGAAGTCCCCCCTTCCACCACCACCCTGACATTTTCCCCCACTGCAATCTTTCCTGTACTCTTGTAGCCATTTAGCATGCTTTACATCATCGGCAACTCTGTAGGGCAATAGCGATCACCAACCCTGGGTACCTCCTTAATAGCAGTCATTCTCCAGGTACCAACACCTCCATCAGTAGGTTCACATACACAACATAAGAAATATTTCAGTTATCTGTCAATACTGTTGTGGGGTTGAGTGTTTGATGGAAACTCTTTTTTTTTTTTTTTTTTTTTTTTGTGCGGTACTGGGAATTGAACTCAGGGGCATTCTACCTCCGAGCTACACCCCCAGCCCTATTTTTTATTCTTTATTTTTGAAACCGAGTCTCACTAAGTTTCGGAGTACCTCACTAGGTAGCTGAGGTTGGCCTCCGGTCTCAGCCTCCCGAATGCTGGGATTACAAGTGTGCACCACCATGCCCAGCTTGATGGAAACTCTTCCTGGGAGGTTTTTTAAAAGAAAGTAAATGGAGTACTTTGAGGTTATGTTAAAATTCACACTTTTTCAGAATCATTCAGATCATTGGAAAGAGGAGTTTGAAAAATATCTTATGATTATGTGGTCAAACAGCAAATGGAAATATTTTTTATATAATTTATAATTGCAAAAATGTATAATTTGTCAGTTTAATAATTTATGAATAAAAAGATATTAAAACATTGTTTTCTATATATACATGCATATGTAGATACATGTATATAAATATACTTATATATAGTGTAATGTATACATACATAAAGCCTACAATAGATCCTCATTCACATAATTCTGTAAATAAAAATAAAATATTGTTTATGTAAAATCAATGTTATGCTGATAATAAACTCTCCAAAATCCTAGTAGCTTAAAACAATAGCCAATTTATTTAGTTTATGACTGTTTTTCTGCTATTTGTTCTGGATTCCCCTGGATGTTCTCCTGGACTCTTCTGGGCTCACTCATTCCTCTGTAGTCAGGCACTGGGGTCAGCAAGATCAAAAGTCTTCCACAGAAACTCTCATCTTCCAAGATACCATCTTTGACTTGCTCATATGGCTACAGCATCAGGAGTTCCAAAACAAGAGACAGTGTGAAAGGCCTCTTAAAGCTCAAGTTTAAACCTTGAAAATTCTTCTATTTGTCATAGAAAGTCAGTAGGCCAGATCAGATTCAAGGAGTTCAGAACTATATGGGAAAAGGAAAAATCCACATGCGTTTTTTTTTAAGTCTGCGTTGTATACTTGTAAAACAAAATCTCTTTCATTGGTTGCTTTGTAACATTTTTGTAAGTTTAGTACATAGTTCTTTCTTTGTGATTTCTGTCCTCTTGCTCCAACTGTATGTCAGTTGCATGTTGGTTACCATCTTCATCAGGAAAAGACCTTTCCTGTGGTTTTCTTTGCTTCGTGGCTGAAAGAATGCATATATGCAAGCCAGCCATTGCTTTCTTTAGGGAACTTTCATGAAATACTGTGTGAATTTTTACTGTTACTGTGTAATGGCTCTCTCTCTTCTGTAACCTCTTGAGGGGAGCCACTTTATCTTTGTCATTTTTGTAGACCTTGCACTTGTAATTGTGCCTGGATATAGTACATTATTAATAATTTTACTTGATAATTTGGTGAAAGATTGAATAAATGAATATTCTAGAGCTTCAAGATACTACTTAATGGAGAATAAACATTTGAAATATTTAAACTAAAAACAATAGCACAAAACTATTTTTCCAAAATTATTAGATTTTATTATTATATTTAATACAAAGAAAAAAATTATAATGAGAAAAGCAAAGATGTAACATGTCCTTTCTTCTTCTTTGTCTGTCCTCTAGGGCCTCAGGACACCACCTCTGTTCACCACCCAGATTTTTCCCTAACCTGGGCATTTTTTCAATTAAACCATCTTTTAATTGAATCCATGATACTTTTTTTGGTGGTATCATGAGATAAGACCAGTTATCAATTTTTTCTGAGATCATAACCATTTCAGTGTCTGTTTTCTTGCTGTATTAACAATGCTCTTTTTGACTCCCAAAATTGTTATAGCCTAGACAATAAATTACATAATTATCTTAGATATAGTCTGTGCAATGAATGGGAGGCCAATAGAGACCCAATGGTTAAAAACTAATCACTATTATATTGTGATCAGACATAACTCTATATACTGGACCAGGTCATGTCACCTCACTATATCATTTTTTCACCAATAGTCAAGAATTTGTCTGACAGATCTCAGAAAGGACTAGGAAGTACATGAAGCACCTCAACCAAAGGTCACCATCAAATGGCTTCTGTATAAACAAATTCCTTTGTGTTGTAGTTACCACAGCCAATAAATAATTTATTAAGTAAATGGGAATCTTCCCCAAGGATTATGACAAAATCATTGGGTTAAAATGCATGATAAAAATGGCATTAGACCTTCTACCTAGGGAGAGGGGAGTCCCTTGGTCTCCCTGCACTTGAGTGTTCTGCACTTTCACAGCTGACCTGAAGTGACAAAGAGTTTATGTGTTCCTAATGGAGTTGGGCTCCGGGAATATGCTACTTGATCTTAGCATCTGATAGTAATGGTGAGTCCCAGTAGTGCACATGAAAGCAAAAGAATATATAAAATCACATGGTGTATGTTGATTTTATATTCAAATACACATTCCCATAGGTAATTTCTTGCCTAAATATCAAAAATATTACCTATACAAGTCAACATGATTCTTATAGTATAATTAATAAAATAAAAAATGAACTTAAAAGGCAGACTGCACAATACTTAGTGGACACATTTTTCAGCTTTGCAAGTAATATCATGATGCCTCCTTTCTTTCTAAGTGCAAATCTGCACATACCTGGCTCTGGAAGAGCTAGCAAACTGATGCTTCATATCATTTCCAAAGAGTCTTAGTGGATTCCAGTATAGAATAAAATTCTCTGTACCATGCGACTTCTTATGAAATTCTGAGTACATTTTCCAAGAAGTAGGTTTTTCTAGGTTTCTTCATATACCTATGATTTTTTTGCTTGCTAATTTTTAAAGTTTCTGTCTCTGTCTCTGTCTCTCCCTCTCTCCAGATTTTGAGTGAATCTAAGGGTAGGAAGGGGGCATCAGACAGTGTCTGAATGACTTGTAGCTAAAGATTCTGTGTAAGGAATATTATCCTATGACAATGAAATGAGGTGCTGGAATACATTAGATTCTTTCACACAAAACCTTCACCCGAATTAAATTCATGTCTTAGGCATTCAAAAATATTTGCAGATATTCACAGTTCATAGGTAAGCTATCTAATCAATATTTTAGCTTCTCTAATGCTTTTGAATCTAGACTTCCTCTTTGCTAATTTTATTGAAAGCATTCTCTCTTTTTTGTTGCTTTTCCCAGGAGAGGCCCGAGGAAGAGGTCTCATGATCTCATGCTTCTTAACTAGACAGCATTTGTACCTACAACTAAAGAAAAAATAAATAATACTTTTACAACAAGGAGAAGAACAAATTGATTCTTTTCCTCAGCAATAATAATTATTCTTTACATTTTTAAAACATTAAACAATTTCTCCTTTGGCTATGAAGGCCTTTATTGGGAATTTTTTACTGCAGTGGTCCAAAAGTAACATTTGTAGATAATACTTGGAAACTTTTACTACTTTGGCTAAAAGTAGCATTTGAAGACTGAAAAGATAAGTAAGTAAGGCATTATTTGGCCCTGAACCTTGGGTTTCCAATTCTATCAGTGCTTTGCCAGGGATACTTCTGTTTTTTACTTAATGTCTCAATCATGACAAGGAATGATAAAATCTACTCACACAAGGAAAAATAAATATATGTGTTTCTCTATTTCCCATTCTATAAACTTGAACTTTTGTCTTCTTTGTATTTCATATCTGTCTTGTCTAGACTTTTTGTTCAAGTCAAAAAAAAAAAATTCAAGATTCTGAAACTTAGAAGGAATAAGGTTGCCTAGCTTTGAAAGTGATTAAAAAAACACCCATCTTAGGGAAATATCCATCAGCTGTCATTTTGCTCTCAAACACCTTTTATATTCCTTCATTCCTCCCGTGTCTGTTTGCCAGTAGCAAACCAGCAGGTATTTTTATTTTATCAAAAGTGTGAAACTGTACACACATGGCATTCATGGATTTTTTTCTTTCAATTTTAATATCAGTTATCTAACTTAGATGAGTGTTTAGTTGGAGGATTGAAAAATATGGCATCCCAGTAACAAAACATTTAATATTAAACCATTTTATTCATTACATATTTTAAACTAATTTTCTTTTTTTTTTATAGTACTAGCAATTAAAAACATGGGTACTCTACCCCTGAGTTATACCTTCAGTCCTTTTTATTTTTGGTTCTGAAACAGGATCTTGATAAGTTGATAAAAGCCTCACTCTTGCTGAGGCTGGTCTCCGACCTGAGATCCTTCTGCATCAGCCTCCCAAGTACTTGGATTACAGGTGTGAACCACCAGGCCTGGCTAAATCAGTTATTCTTAGTCAGTGCTTTAATTTCTTTTTTTTTTTTCAGTACTGGGGATTGAACTCAGGGGCATTCTACCTCCGAGCTATTCCCCCAGCCCTATTTTTTATTCTTTATTTTGAAACTGAGTCTCACTAAGTTGCGGAGTGCCTCACTAGGTAGCTGAGGCTGGCCTCGAACCCGGATCCTCCAGTTTCAGCCTCCCGAATGCTGGGATTACAAGCATGCGCCACCACGCCCGGCTCAGTGCTTTAATTTCAACAAAGCCCTGGGAAGCAGGGAGGAAGAACAGATTTTTCTTTCTTTCCACCATCAGAAAGGATGAATTGACTCAAATTCCACCACCTTCATTCATTCATTGACTTACTCTTGTAGTCTCTCATCCACTGAATCACATACTTATTTGATTAGTATGTTCTAGGTACTGCAGAAATCACAGTGAGTAAGAAAGGCTTACAGTTTGGCGAGGGGGTATGGAGAAAATGAATACTTACTCTGGTACATTTGTGGTGGGTACCATGAAAACAATTAGATAAAGTAAAGACCCACATTTAGAGGATTTAATTCAAACAATGGTATGAAATATGTGAAGTGAGATTAGCCAGTCTCTGAAAGTGAATAGTTGTATGTTTCCTCTCATATGTGGAAGCTAGAGAAAAATTGGGTAGCAAAAGGGGCTTGGGATAAAGGAGCAGAGACTCCAATGGAGTGATATTGAGGATTTAGGAGAGGGAGGAGGGAGGATAGAAACATAATGAAGGTAACAGTTTAAATAATGCTATGCACCTATATGAAGTTATCATTACGAATATCAACAACACGTACAGGGAAGAGGAGAAGGTGGGGTAGAATCCAGAGGAAAACACACCAAGTGTGGTGTGCATGTATAAACCTATCACTCTATTCCTCATTATGATATACAATTACAATGTACCAACAAAAGTTAAAAAAAGAAAAAAGAACAAGTGATGACTACATAAAGATCTAGGGGGGCACCTTTGTATCGGCAGGAATTATTTAGGGACTGTGACTCTCAGATCTGATGAAGCTTGGCATGTTCGCAGAATAGCAAGAATGCCAAGTGTCAGAGGCCAGCTGAGATTGCAGGGGAGGTTCTTTTGGTGAGATCCTCAGAGAGAAGAAAGTACATGGAATCACTACAAGAGAATAAAAATAGCTTTATTCTACAGACCTATTCCTTATATAAGGTTCTGAACAAAATGGTGCATGCCCATGCCAGTGTGATGTGTGCATGAATATTGCCTAGTCATACTCATATAACTATATACACATCTGCTGCTGTGCAAGATGAGTAGGGATCATGTCATTACCACTGCTTGTGCTTTTTCTGGGCCCCAAGAGAGAAGAAAGCGCACAGAGTCTCTATCAGGAGAATAAAAACAGCTTTATTCTACAGACCCATTCCTTATATAGGGTTCTAGACAAAATGACACACGTCTATGCCAGCATGATATACACAAGCATATTGCATTTTGCCTAGTCATACTTATATAACTATAAATACAACTGCTGTGGCTGCATGAGGTGAATGCATGTCTGCAGCTTTGCAGGATGAGCAGGGTCATGTTCTTACCACGTGCCTGCACTTCCTCTGTGCCCTACTTTATGTGCCTGAGAAAGTATCACCAAAGGGCCATGGAAGGAATGAAGACTTCTGTTTTGTCAGTGACTTGTTCATGTACATTTTGAAGTTTGGTATTTCACTTTTAGAGGGTTAATCAGTACACTAATAGGAAAACTCATACATGTTTTAAAAAGACTACCATGGTTGTTCATTAGAGAGGGATTATAGAGAGGCAAGGGCATCTGGAAGCAAGGATCCTATCCTGAAAGTTTATTTAATTCACATTAGATATGACTATCATTTAACAGATTTTTAAAGAGATATGTAAAATGGCCAGATCTAATGGTCGGCACCAGTAATCCCAGTACTTGGGAGGCTGAGACAGGAAATCTCAATTTCAAGGCCAGTCTCAACAGCTTAGCCAGACCATTTCAAAATACAAGTATTAAAAGGACTGGGGTAATAGCTCAAAGAAAGGATGCCCCTGGGTTCAATCCCTAGTACTAAGTAAATAAATAAATAAATAAATAAATAAATAAATAAATAAATAAAGTAAAATAAAAAGTACTGGGGATGTAGCCCACAAGCAGCATGCCCATAGAATAATCCCTCATACCAAATGAATGAATGAATGAATGAATGAATGAATGAATGAATGAATGAATAATAAATAAATAAATGAATGAGAAATATATGTATTGTGATTGTATTCAGGAACATTCCACCTCTGAGATACACTCCCAGCCCTTTTTATTTTTTATTTATTTTCTTGAAACAGGGTCTCACTAGTTTTCTGAGAGTCTCGCTATGTTGCTGAGGCTGTCCTAGGACCTGTGATCCTCTGTCTCAGCTTCACATATACTGGGATTACAGATGACAATGCATAGCCCTATTTTTTTATTTTTTATTTATTTATTTATTTATTTATTTATTTATTTATTTATTTATTTATTTTTGCGGTACTGGGGATTGAACTCAGGGGCATTCTACCTCCGAGCTACACCCCCAGCCCTATTTTTTATTCTTATTTTGAAACCGAGTCTCACTAAGTTGCGGAGTGCCTCACTAGGTAGCTGAGGCTGGCCGCGAACCCGGATCCTCCGGTCTCAGCCTCTCAAATGCTGGGATTACAAGCGTGCGCCACCACAGTCGGCTCCTATTTTTTAAATTCTGAAACAGGATCTTACTAAGTTACTGAGGCTGGCCTTGAACCTATGATCCTCCTATTTAGCTTCCCAAGTACTGGAAAAACAGGTATACACCACCATGTCCAGCAAGCCATTTCTTGTTTTAAGCAGTCAGAGTTCTAATCCATAAAATGTCAGATCTCTTCCTCCTTATCTCTGCCTTCAAGAAGAAATCGACCAATTCTGTGGGTTATGTTTATTAAGTTGTGTGAACACCTAGTAGTCTCCTTTTTCGTGTGCAAGATAAGCCTGACTCCATGTTCTATGAGGGTATTAGAGATGACTGCTTATTTCAGCTATTGATTCTTGTACTTACATATAAACAGAAGTTTTGTGTTCATGTCACTGAATATGCGGTATATGTGGTTCATAGATGATTTTATTTGTTCCCCTAAATAACATGTATGCCTTTTGGAGGATGTGTGGATGCATGTGGATGGATATACCTGGATTCAATCACTTATGGGGAACAGTGGTACAATAACTTTTAGAGTTAAGTAACTAAGTATTTTATCATTTATTTTTTCATAGTCACTTTAAGATACCAAACCTGCTTATTTCACATGCTTGGAAATCTAAAAGATTTCCTTTATTTGTTCCCTTTGCTTGTAAAATAACTGACTCTATACTCATACATTAGTATTAATTGGAAATTTACCTTCAACAGAACACTAATTATTTTAGCTAGTTCCTTCACGGCTCAATACATGTGTTAGATTCTTGCACATAATATGCTCTAACAGAATTTCTACTTAAAAATCATGTTTCTTAAGCCAATTATCCATGTTCAAAAACTCTTCTAAGTGAGTTTAAGCCAATGATACCTACCTATAAACAGCTCCACAGGTTTATGTGCCCTCACCATTACTAAGTAACTCCATGGATCAAATCTAATGAAATAAAGAATTCGAGATCTAAGAAGCCAACATTTGTGTAGTGTATAAATCATGAGCTTCGTCATCAATAAATTAAAAAATGATTTATTTCAATTTACTTTTGCCACTGATAAGCCTGCTCTGAATTAGCTATCCTTTCTTTCTTCATGTTTTTAATTAGAAAGCAGATATAAGAATATGTTTTATGAAATATTTCTCTTATTTAAATGAGATAATATGTTGAAAGCACAAAGCAGAATACCAGGTAGAATTCATATACTAAAAATTTTTCTGTGCTTTCCTTTACTCTGACGAAAAATTAAAATTGATTATCAAAGCATAGTAGTGCTACCATTGCTTCTCTAGTTCTGTCAAAAAAAAAAAAATTCCAAGAGGCAATTGTTTGGGACTGAGCTTCTGCACTATTTCCCAGTGGACCAGATCAAACCCAGTGCAGTCATTCATGGTAAATGCCATGCGATTAAACTGAAACTTTAAGAAAGCAGATAGAACCCAAAGCATAATACTTTTTTTTTTTTTCTGAAAACAGGATATTCCAGTGTATCTGAGTCAGCAATAAGGACATCCCCTGCTTTAACCCTTACACAAAGGCAACTGGAAATAACACAATGAACACAATGGCAAACATTTAGCACTTTTTTCTATTGCTGTTTTCTTTTTCCCATTGCTATTCCATTTCCCTGTAGAAAGTCTCATTCTACTTTGTAGAACAGAAGCTTGCCTGATACAAAGATTGCAAACAAAAGCCTAAAAAGAAAAAAAATATATAATGAAGTTTGTTATAATTTTGCCTTTTGACATAATTTTCCTTTAATTTAACTAATCATTAATTTCTGACATTTGAAAATAAGTGATGCTGATGTTTTGAGAATATATTTATTAAGAATTTTCAAATAGATATTATAGTAGTTAAAGTTTTATAGTCGGAATTGTTATTTCCAACTTCAAACTTGGAGAATATGATTTTAAAAGGACTAGTTCCCACCTCCAGTTGCTGAGGGAATTCCAATTCCTTTGTTCTATGCCAATTACATCTTTATACATGAAAAATGTATTAAAATATATTTCCTATAAGCTTATCATTGCATGTACAAAGGTATATTACTTTAAATGAAGTAATTCTGAATTAAACAAATGCAATAGAATTACTAGTGGGATTTTTAGTAACCAAGAAACATCTCAGAAAGTACTTCACAGATTGCTTCTTTATATTGAAAATGAATAGGATTTTATACCCAAAGAAACAAATCTGCACATTAAAAAATCAATGTTTCTCATGATACACACTTGCTATTATTTCTGGGAATACCAGAGCCGGCATAATCTAGTTAAGATAGTATAATTTACTTAACTACTCACATAGTCCTTTTGGAGTAAAAACTGTCACTTACTACACACCAAGAGAAACAATGACCTTCCTGCTCTGGGAACTATCTAAGATACTTTAAAAATACATATTTTTAAGTAGTTTTTGTTCCTCTCTCTCTCAAAGAGCTAATGTATAATCCTTCCTCTGCTACTTGGATGCCTCTTAGATTTGAAATACTAGGAGGTGGGGAAAGGCTGAAAGGAGAAGAAGGATACAAAGGCACAACCAGGCACAGAATCTACTGAAAAATCCTCTCAATGAGCAGAATGGATTGAAAAATTCAGGCATCACTAAAAAGTGCATCCCCACTAGTCGGTAGCTTTGGCTTCCTATTTGTCACTGACACCTTGGAGAGTGGTGAGCATTAATAATGCATGGTGCTAGGAATGTATTAGCAACTAACCTTGCGAAGAAATCAGCTGGGGACCCAGAAGAGCTGTAAAACAGAGAGAGAGAGAGAGAGAGAGAGAGAGAGAGAGAGAGAGAGAGAGAGAGAGAGAGAGAGAGAGAGATGCACACATGCTCTGAAGCATCCTTTTTATTTATTGAAAAGATTCAGAGAGCTGGGTCAGGTGTGTAGGCAACTATGAATCATAGTAAACGAAGGCTACAAATCCTTGGAATGGGGCCATAATTGAGTTCATTGATCAAACTCACAAATTCTCCCACTCCCATCAGGATAGTGTATTAGCTATCTTTATGTAACATAAAGAAATATCCCTGGGAGATTAAGTGTATTTATAAACTTAGGCAAATAAGAAGTTTCAGTAAATAATATCTTGGACATCTTTCTTATAGAAAAATGAGCAAGTATCTTTTTTATGTGTGAATTGAGATGTACTTTAAGATGTAGCATAAATTGCAAATAGATTTATTGTTACATTTAAATGCCCATTAAAGATATGAGCAAATGAACAAACATTCAAATAGGCTCACAAGTTCAGAATAGTAAGGGTGGTCCTGTTTCAAAAGGAATTTTTTCTTTCTTCAATAGAGACTGAACCCAGACCTTATGCATGAATAATAATAATAATAATAATAATAATAATAATAATAATAATAAAAAATATCTCCAGTCCTTTTTTTTTTTTTTTTGCGGTACTGGGGATTGAACTCAGGGGCATTCTACCTCAGAGCTACACCCCCAGTCCTATTTTTTATTCTTTATTTTGAAACCAAGTCTCACTAAGTTGCAGAGTGCCTCACTAGGTAGCTGAGGCTGGCCGTGAACCCGGATCCTCGGGTCTCAGCCTCCCGAATGCTGGGATTACAAGCGTGCGCCACCACGCCCGGCCTATCTCCAGTCCTTTTTATTATTTGGAGACAGTATCTCACTATGTTGCCCAGGAATTTTAAAATTGCATTTGTATTTATATTAGCTTCATCACCTTTTTAAATTAGGAGCAAATCAGTTTTTTGTGAAGTTATGAATTGTCCATGAGGATGTCAACACACAAGTATTTGACCCTGCCGATTCAGGATTTCAGACCGAACGTGGGGTTTCTCCCCAGAGGATGTTCCATGCTCTGCCCTTACCACTGTCCTAAAATTCCATCGCCTCACCCAGTGTCTCACAATACCATGCCTCACCCACAGTGATTTCTGAGTTTACTAAATTGACTGTGGATGATGTTGGATCATAATGAAACAAGTGAATGCATTTGCATGATATTTATATTTTCAGCCCCAAATCTTCCTTAATGGAAAATTAATAAGCACTAAATTGTTGCTCTGGTATTTTTCATATCCAAAGATTTTGTATTTTAAAAATAGGAAGAAACTGGGCATGGTGGCACATGAATGTACTTCTAGTACTTGGAACAGGAGGATTGAAGGTTCAAGGTTGGTCTCAGCAACTTGATGAGACCTTTAACAACGTAGAAAGATTCTGTTTGAAAATAAAAAGGACTAGGTATGTAGTTAAGAAGCAGAATGCCTCTGTGTTCTATGCTCAGCACTAACTTTTTAAAAATGGAAAAGAGTAGAATAAATATAAGTATTTGTAAATCTTAAACATTTTAAATGTGTTTACTAATGAGTACTTAGTATGTTTTCCTTATTTTTCTTAATTATATTATAAAAAGCATTACAATATTGAAGAGTTGGAAGGATTTTCAATAGAGGTTGAGCAGGTATAAGCTAAAAATTTGAAATGTGGAATGCTCTAAAATTTGAAACTTTTTGAATATTATGATGCCACAAGTGTGAAACCCTATAGCTGACTCCACGCAACGAGTCATAGTTGAAACACAGGTACACTGAAAATACAGTAAAAAATACCTTTTATCTAGGTGTATAATGTGCATATGAAACACAAATGAATTTTGTGTTTGTTTAGATATTATGTATCTCCAAGATATCTCACTATGTCTATGCAAACATTGCAAAATCTAAAATAAAATTTGAAACCAAAACATTTCTCATCCTAAACATTTTGGATATGAGATACTTGACCTGAATTTCAATATATTTTATATATTCATTACATAGCTTGTACAATTGATGTGTTATTATACTTGCCAAATTGTCATTTAATCATGTTTCCTACTAATTTATCATAGTTTTGCATTCAAAATTTATTGCAAATATTATTATACTTTCTTTTAAATACTTAGGCACACTTATCATTAGCTAGAATTCAATGTTTGATTACACTTCTTCCTTTATAAAAATGTATACACAAAATATAGATTTATAAACCATAAATATATAAATCACTGAGTTTTGTCAAATGTGTACACTGTGTAATACAAACCTGTTACATGATATAGAACATTACTATTATTATTATTTCTTAGTTTCCTGACATTATTTTACTTTGAAAAATAAGTTAAGCATAAAAACTACAGTTAGCAGATTTGCTCACAAAAATTGCTTATTCAAGTTTTAGAAGACTGGATTTTGGCATCCTAAGAGAATCACATGATTAAGATACAAAGATTGTAAAAGAATTGCTTCACTTTTTTATATTCATTACAATTGTTCTCTTGAGAAATGAGCAATTTTGTCCTATTATTATCTTAACAGTTTTTAACTTAAGTAAATTTTTACTGATGCTTCTTTAATTATTATCATTATTATCATTATTATTCCTTCCCTTAATTTCTCATTTGGGAAAGCATGCCAAAATAATTTCATTTTATTATGGCACACTTCCCCTCCAACTCTTTTTCCATCTCTCTTCTTTTATACTAATATACACATATACATTCAAAGAGAACCTAATGACATTGTTTCTAAATTCATTCATGTTGCTTAAAATACATATAGTGCATATTCAATAAATACTTCTATGCAAATAATAAAGAAATTAATACAGAAGTGGTACGGAAATCACTTGAGTCACTTACTTGCAAGTTAGCTGCTAAATATTCTTTAAAGAAAACTATCAAGTACCATATACAATTGTGTTTTCAAAAACACGTTTAAAAAATTACCATTAATTCCTATATGCAGAAGAATGCACATACTTTCCGAATTTTAAAAAGATACTATTCTTAAATAAAAACAATTTCTGAATGCATTTGTTCACACACATTCTCTCTCTCTCTCTCTCTCTCTCTCTCTCTCTCTCTCTCTCTCTCTCTCTCTCTCTCTCACACACACACACACACACACACACTCAGTCCTTTAAAAAATCTCTTAAAGATTTAAATGACATCTAATATGCACCATAGAAATAAATTATTTTGATTACAAACCATCAACACATGCTTATTCAAACTGTAGTCTTCCACTTTACAAAATAGCCAATGTTAATTCCTGGAAAGAAATTAACCACTGGAAATAACTGATAGCCTTGCACATTTCGTTAACTTCTTCCAGTATTTTAACGGAAATTCAATTTCTTTGGCTCTAAGTGAGGGATTGTAATTAATTCATTCATCCCATAGGAGCACAGAAATGTGTAGGACCTGGCCTCACTTTCCCAGTTAGGTAATTTTTGCTGAGACTCTAAGATTTTCTTATTGCTGGTTTAAAATATATTAACACTTTGGGGTTTTCCATGTAATCCCAACAGGATATTACCCAATTTTTCTTCCTACATTTTTTTAAATACCAAACTGATCTAGTCCCAATATTTCTTTTTGGAATACTTTGCAGTAATACTTTAAATAAGTAAGATAGAATCCCAAGGAAATATTAACCTGAACAATTCAATTAAAAAAGTCATTATCCCAATTACTCTCTTGCTTCTGTGTATGAGAGAAAATATATGACATTTCACTTTCTCTGACTGGCTAATCTCACTTAACACAAAGGAAACATTTCCATTGATGTTATATACATATGTCAATCTCAATATTATGTATGGGAATGGGGAGGGAATTGGAAGGGAACTGGGGGGTAGAGGGAGCTCACTAAGTTCTGTGCCTGTATATCACTATCATTCTGAACTACATTATGATGTGATACTACAATGCTCCAAATAAAAGTATATTTTAAAAAGTCATCATGGCAAAGTCATGAACCAACAGGAAACCTAGAGATGTGCAATGAATTTGAACAAGAGCTACAGTTCTCTTCTTAGTTAGTGTCCAAGGTGATTCCCTTTCCCCTTAGTTATATTGTTATTGTGTAAAATTCCTAACGTGTTTTCTTGCTCTACTAAATTGTGAGTTAATAAACTGATGCTATTTTATTAAAATTGTTCTAATAGTAAAGTTGATAGTAAAATTAAAATTTATGTTAATTCAACTGTGTAAAAATTTACCCACTCATTAAGCAAAATATGGAGCATAAAACATAATATTTAAGCAGAATGAGAGGAATTTAGAGTATTGGAGAGGGATGTGCATTCAATTTATATAGGATGACTAGAGTATACTCTTGGTTGAGAAGGTAATAGCTGAAAAAACAACTTGAAAGAAGTATGTCATCCTGGGGAAAATTCTTTAGAATAAATCTCTAAGAATTTCTGGGTCCCATGTTAATGGGACTACTAGGGGTCATAGGCCATCAGTCTATAATGAGGCCATCAACCAAACTGTTTTGTGCATATATGAATATATCACTTTGAATCTCACTACAATATATAATTACATTACACCATAAATTTCTAAAAAAGTCTGAAAAATTCAATAAGAATAGAAATTGGAAAATAAAAATAACTGGAAAATAATTCAAAAGCAAAATAGTTGGAAAATAGGAGATCTAAAATTTAATTTGTTCCACAAACACAAAAATGGTAAAGAAGTATGAGAAGACATATGTATTAATAGCATTAAAGGTCTCTCTGATTATGCTGTTTAATAATATTACAAGAATTTATGAATATACATATTATTGTATATTTTCATAACGTTAAGGCTAAACAGAACACCTTGGAAATTTTTAGAGGAGCAAACATTGCTGTATGAAAAATAAAATTATACTGGTATAGGAATTTTCCTCAACACCACTGGATGCTAAATGGAAAAGTTGTAATGTATTCAGAATTTTATACCCAGAGAAACTATCAGTCTAGTAAAATAAAGATTTTCAACATGTGAAGCCACTGACAACTTATATGCCACTGATTTTTTCAGTAGTAAATAATTGGGGATATATCCAAATGAGCCAAAAAATCTAAAATGAGGGAGACAAGTATTTCAATAAACAATGACTGCAATTCAGAAAATCTGTGAAGGACAGTATCAGAGTGAAAGATCTAGAACAGATTAGGAGACAATTATACCAAATTGAAGAAGGAGGAATGGAGCTATCAAGTAAAAGGCTGATTAAAAAAAAAAGTAAGTATCAAAGAATGTGAAATTCTGATGGAAAGTTTGAAAAATCTTGGGATTCTGTTAAAGTCAAATGGCATATATAATGCAAATTAGAAATGCCCATAAAACAAACATATAAGGAAAATATATAAGAAAATCATAATCCCAACATAAATGAGATATCAAAATTAAAATGAGGTATTATTTAAAGTAATTGGGAGAGTTTAAGTAAGAAAAATGCATTGTAATCTTTATTATGGGATTATGTATATTAAATTGACCTGAGGAAAAGTCATTATACACATGGTAAATGAAACATAATTTTAGTATAGTGTTTGCATATTATTGGACAATATTTACTACTTAATATTATTGTAAACATTACTTTCCATTTTAGAGTAAATCTACTGTCAAGTCATGTAATATTTGGTTGTGATTAGAAGAGAAATCCCTCTTATATTAAACAGTGGTCATAATAAATGTGGCTATTCAATACATACTTAAAGAATAAATAAGTGCATAAATTTTAAAAGTAGAAAAATAGACATATAACTGAGAAATGATAAGATTAATAGCAGGGGATAAAGGAAAAGGAAAATATAATTTTAATGCTCACAATTTTCAAAATGTGGAGTCAAAAATTATACTTATTAAGGAACAAAAACATGCTTTCAAATATATTACTTAAATGCTAATCATAACCAAGGGGAAAATAAAAGTAAAAAAGAACACAGACAATGGAATGGAGAAGAAAAATTGTGGATACATTATAAATAATTATTCTAATAATGAAGTCAAAAGATATTTTCTGGTTAGAGACATAAATATGTTATAAAAATTATGAATATCTCTTCCAAAAGAGTTAAAATCATAACTATTAGAGTATTTAAGATGAAAAAAGCCAGAAACAAGATGCTAAATTGTGTATAGTTCTATTTATATAAAATTTTCATAATAAGTAAATCTTCAGTGACAGAATATGGATACACAGATTGTTGGTTGCGAAGGCTGAAGTGAGGTACAGGGTGGAGTGACCAGTTAATGGGTGTAAGACTTCTTTGTTAGGTATGAAATTACTGTGGAACTACCTTGGTCCTGGCTTCACAGCACTGAATGTACTAAATGCCACTAAGTTTTTCACTTTAAAATAGTTACTTTTAGCTGGGTGTTTCAGCACATGCCTATAATCCCAGTATTTGGAAAGTTGAAACAGGAAGATCTCAAGTGTGGGGCCAGCCTCAGCAACTTAGTGAGACTCTCAGCAACTTAGTGAGATCTTGTTTCAAAACAAAATATAAAAAGTGTTTTGGGTGTAACTCAGAGGTAAAATGCCACTGGTTTCAATTCCCAGTACAAAAAAAAAAAATTATTTTATGTTATGTGAATTTTACCTCAATAAAAATTTTATAATTTCTATTAAAAATGAGTTTAAGATTGGGGTATTAAGGAAGAAGCCAGAGACTTATTTTCACCATAAATTTATTTGTAAAATAGAATGTGCTATTTTACAATCAAATTGTTTTCATGAATATTCTAATTTTTTTTTTCAGTGACACACAATGAGTGCGGGTCAGAGGATTAAATTTTATCTCTACAGAGAATAGAGGAAACAAAATGGTAAAATATTGTCCAGTTTATTTGGTTGAAAGTGGATGCAAATATACTTGAAACATAATCTTTTTACTTTCAGATGATATAAATGGATTTCAGCTATTTATTTCAATTATATGCTTATAGAATTAAATGAAAGCATATATATTTCAGATAAGTATAATAAACAATCACAAATCTATAAAATAAGCATCAAATGTACTTCTTTAATTCACCATAATCCTACTGTAATCTGCACTCAAAGCTTTGTGTGTTAATTATGAAGGGATATGAATCTCTGCATTTCCTTTATCCTTGCCTTTTAGTAGTGACTTAGTAATATCTGCTAATGGGCTTTGTTGTCTGATGAACTGAATTACTATGTTCTTTGCACAGACTGCTAAATTGTCTAAGATATTGAAAAATTAACTTCATGTAAGCATTAATATTGGGGACAGAAGCATGAAAATATTTCTTTGATGGCAATAAACAATCAATGTTTTACAGTTTTTTTGGAAGACAAAGCAGTCCTTAATTTTCCACTTGTTATTTTAGTTGTATTTAAAGGAAAAGTGAAAAGTAGTTTCTGATTAAAAATAAAAAGGGAAAGAGTATTCTTTGGCTGTGACCCCCAGAATATAATCATTTTCTTCAAAAATAGAATTTTGCCTCCAAAAAATGACAGTATTTCAACTTTTGTACGTTTTAGTTAAATTGCCCATAGATACAGATTAGAATATCATTTTTTTAAACAAGTAAATTTTGTCTTAATTTACAGTGGTGGAATCTTCTAAAAATGAACATTTCAAAATTCTTGAGATTTGTAAGCGGAATTTAATGAAATGGAAATCTGGTTGGTAATTATACCAGCTCAGCCTGGGAGTTCATGGCGCTGTCAGCCTGAGTGGTCATGGGTAGCTAAGCAACACAGCCAACTAGCACCTTTGTGAAGGATATTTTTAGCTCCATTGCACATTTTTCATTTATCTATTGGAGATTGATTTGTTTGGGAATTTATTTTGAAGTTCCACTTCTTAAAAATGAAGGTATACCATTGGCCCAAAAGGAAACACATAAATGAAAATTTGAAACACAGTGATGTTTTCATGATTTCATACTCAAACAGCATACGTATTGTTGGATAGTAAAACACTATATTACATTTTCATTCTTTAATTAAACATACCTTTGAGACTTTAATATAGTTTCTTATCAATAAATAAGAACTGAATTTTCTGTTCATGGGTAAAGATAAAGGCATCAAATTTTAAATAGCTTAATTTGTTTCTCAATGCAAATGATACTGCCAAGTTTATGATTGCTTGATAAACAGAGTATGAATTGGACTCTAGGATTTTCTTCCTTTGGTAAACAGCATTTTCTGGGGAGACAAAAAAGGTAGCAAGTTGTCACAAATCTTAAATGTCAGAGTAGCAATGGACAGAAAGCTTTTTGGAGTAGTTAACTGCATTCCCAGACCGCTGTGCTCCTGTGTAGCACCTGAAAGAGCATCAATGGCCACAAAGCACACTGAGTGTAACAAGTCACACTGATCTACTTCTACTCACCAGTCCTGACTGAGCGCTCTCTCATTAAGATAACACAGTATTCACATATTGCTAATAGGAACCGGTTGGCTTAGTTACAGAAAACAATCACACAACCAAGTGAACAAACAAACATCCTATCCAGAATTGTGGACAGTTCAGAAATGAATTCCTTCAATTAATATCTCTGTGCTCCTGAATTATTTGCTCATTCTCCCTCCAGTTTGAATCTTCACCTGTGTAATGGAATGGTGTTTTACATGATTCAAACTGTTGTGAAAATTAAACGAAATGTATAGTATATCTGGGACACATTAAGCCACTTCACATGATCCAATTCTACCTCCACCCTTTGAATGTATACACGGTGATTATACAGCAATAATGATTTAGACATTGCTATCAACAATATAGTCTTGGAAGTTACCTACTCCTGAGCATTATGAGTATTTTCTTAAGAGGAATAATCAGTCTTTCAGTAGCAAAACAAATGTTATTTCTGTAAAACATTAGAAATTGACCCAGGTTAGCCGAATATGTGGAAAGATTTTATAAACATTACATTTACATTGTTAAAAACTTGTTGATAATTTTTAATTGTTTAATGTATTTTTTGGTGCATTGTAGTCTCACATCATAATGTAGTTCAGAGTAATAGTGACAAACATGTACACAACACTTAGTGAGCTCCTGGCTCCCTGCCCACTGTCTCCATTCCCCATACAGAATATTGAGATTGGCATTGGTATTCTTACATATGTACAAAACATCAAAGGCTCCGTTTAAATATGATCATAACTTGTTTGATAGAGTGAAATGCTCTTTTAAAGCATCTCATTTGGAAAATTTCCTGTATGAAGGTGGACATGTTGGTGCACACCTGTCTTTCCAGCACTTGGGAGGCCAAGACAGGAGAATTGCTAGTTCAAGGCCAGCCTCAACAGCAAGACTCTGTTTAATAATAACAAATCAAAAGGACTAGGGATGTAGCTCAAAGGTAGAAAGCTCCTGGGTTCAATCCCAAGTACTAAAAAAAAAAAAGAAAGAAAAAGAATCTGTGTTATTTATTTAGATGTCTAGAATTATTCCAAGTGCCACAGGAGTAGGAGATACAAGAAATGCCAAGGATATCAGAGGAGTGCTCAGGGCAGGATCCAAAGAAGTGTCTTGAATTGAATCATTACAGACTGTATATGCTTTAGCTAAGATAAGAAGGGCATAATCGCATGAAAGTAAATCTTCATAGCTGGTTACAGACCACATCACAAAGAGCCTTCACAATCAAGGCAGAAAATCTCTGCACAGTATAAGAGATTCAAAGTAACTTCATGCAGAATGGAATTATACCAAAAATTAATAAGGTAATTAATTTAAACACTGACTATATTTTCATATTAAGAAAGTATTGCTATTATTTAGATGTGACCATAGTTTACTGGTTATGGGGCATAATTTTTATATAAAATTTTCCTAATTTTTTATGGCTATATACTAAAATTTTTAAATTGATGTGACATCTAGAATTTGTCTCAACATGATAACAGAATCAGTGAAAGTGAACAGAAATATAGATGGAGCAGGATTGGCCAAGACATACTGGTTATTATGATTGTGTAATACACATATATGGGTTCATTATATTAGTCTCTTTTTGCATGTGTATAAATTCTCCATAGTAAAGAGGTGTGTGTGTGTGTGTGTGTGTGTGTGTGTGTGTGTGTGTGTGTGTGTGAGATCATTTCTCTGGGTTGGTTCTTGGTAGTATTCAGTGTGTTTCTTTAATCATATTTTAAAGGGTGGGGGGTTAGGTTGCTGTCTCCCCCAACTGAACTGACTCCAGTTCCTTATGTGATGATAGGGAAGACAGAGTGACAGGCTTCAAGAAGTTTCCCATATTACTCCATTGTTCATATTTTCATAGGATTTAAGTAGAAATCATCATAATTTGTGTTTGGTTAAGGTGAGTAACTATATCAGGAACTCCTGGATGGAGATGTAGCTACAGACAGGTATACTCAGGCCTCAATCAACATCCGAGATGAAGTAGGAGAAGCCTGGTTGGATTAGAAGCAGTGAAATGAAGATGCTACAACTACTTTTTTTGGCTGATTTTACTCTCATTTGTGTTCCTGTCCAGTGTATGCTGAGTAAGGTAGAAACTGACGCCGGCAATCAGGGAAATTAAAGGAAGGAAGCCCAATAATACACTGCCTTCAGTTCTGGAGGAGAGATAAGATTAAACAATAGAAATACTTCTCACTACTCACATAAAAGTAAGCTAAAAACATCACCAGGAATTCCACCAATTCAGAGATTCAGTCACAGAGATTTCCAATCATCCATTTGCTGGTCCAAACTATGAAATGTGGAGCAAAGCGAGCAGAACACCAGTAAATCTGTGATAGGTGTTTTCATTTTTTTTTTTTTTTTTTTTTTTTTTTGCGGTACTGGGGATTGAACTCAGGGGCATTCTACCTCCAAGCTACACCCCCAGCCCTATTTTTTATTCTTTATTTTGAAACCGAGTCTCACTAAGTTGCGGAATGCCTTACTAGGTAGCTGAGGCTGGCGGCGAACCCAGATCCTCCGGTCTCAGCCTCCCGAATGCTGGGATTACAAGCGTGCGCCACCACGCCCGGCTAGGTGTTTTCATTTTAATGTGTCATATTACTAAATAATGGAAACAAAGACCTCAATGTTGTCACAGATAATATGCATTTCAGCACTATTCTATGCTATGTCTATGAGTGAACACAATAGGAGAATACTTACATAACTTTAAGATGTCGAGCATAAACTACATTGGCACATTAGTTCACAGAGCATAGAAATACCAATAGCAATTATATGTATGGGTTGGGGTTACCCAAAATGAAAGCACAAGTAGTTCTTTATTTTAAATGAAATTGTTATTTACTTTGAAATGATATTGATACTTTTACACGTTTAGGTCATTCTGCTCTCTTCCCTCCTTCAGGCTTCAGGTCACTCCCCCCTTCACTTTAAGCTAACATATATATATATATATATATATATATTTTTTTTTTTTTTTAATTTCAGGTTTTTTTTCCTATTGGTACTATGGATTGAACTGAGGAGCATTCTACTTCCAAGCTACACCCCATCCCTATTCTAATTTTTATTTGAAAACAGGGTCTTGCTAAGTTACTGAGAGCCTCACTAAGTTGATAGACTGCTCCAAACCTGCAATCCTCTTGTCTCAACCCCCCAAGTACTGGGATTAAGGTGTGGATAACCACACCTTGATATTATACAAATAAGTTAAAGAGGTTGTTCTGAGAAGAACCTTCTTTATTTCCTCTTTTGTCTTTTCTTTTAACTAACAAAGAATGATGTACCTTATTAAAACAATTATACAAGCCTGGAATGGTGTCACATGCCTCAGTACTTGGGAGTCTGAGACAGGAAGATCACATGTTCAAAGCCAGAACAAGGTAATTTAGTTAGAACTTGCTTAAAAATAGAAAACAAAAAAGGCCAGAGGTGTAATCAGAAGTAGAACCCCTTGGGTTTAGTCTCCATTTACACACACACAAACACACACACACACACACACACACACACACACACACACAAACTTATACAGTTTTCCCCTGATATTACTATGTTTGGCAAACTATTTTCTAGCTTCTTTATTTTTTGTAGATTTTAATTACTCACTTTAATATTAGCTATACTATCTGTTGGTGATGGTAAACTATAGTTGATATGATTTCTTAAGAATGGCTGAGATTTTATTTTCAATTACCTTTACTGTTTTTGTTTCATAATTGACTGCTAACTATTTTACCCCTAAATTCTTATAAAAATCCTTAAAAACAAATAATTCCATGCTGTAATATACTCAGACATTTGTTAATAGATTATATTATATGAGAAAACTCTTCTTGTTGTATTATTTGTTGATTAGAGGCAACATAGTATAGAGAGAGATTATAGAATAATGTTGAAGAGCCATGTGTCATGGTGCATGCCGGTATTTCTAGCACTTGAGAGTCTGAGACAGGAGTATCACAGGTTTAATGTTAGTTACAGTAAATTAGTAAGACCCTGTTTAAAAAACAAAAAATAGGGCTGGGAATGTGTCTCAGTGGTAAAATGCACCTGGGTTCATCTCCCCCAAATAATCCCCTCAAAAAAAATATAAAGTCTGAGGAGGCACTGAGCACTCTAAATGGGTATAATTACACAAACTCTTGAAACTGGTAAGACATAGATGAAGCTTGAATGTAAAATTCCTAACATACAGTTTGACACAGTATTGATGCTCTACAAATGCAGCTATAATCATTAAATACATGCTGGGCTTGACTTCATTTTTCATTATTTGCCATTAAAAGTCATTTTAGAAAGTAAAACAAATATATTTAAAATGTGTCACCAATAGCTTATTTTATATGTTTTCTTGATTATTTTGCAAGTTAATGAAATTATAAAGCTTAGAGTCTAAAACAGGTATGGAACTTGTTTCCTAAAGTTGATTAATTAAATTTTGTTATTTTAAACTTTGTAGTTATCTTCACAAAATCTTGATTTGGAAAAATATGCATGTGGTTTTTAAAGGTTTGACTATTTCCTTCACTAAATGCGGGTGGCCTCAGCTTAAAAATTTATAAAAGGAAGCAGGAGACATGATCCAGAATATATTTCAAGGAATTTAAATAGGGATATCCAATTAATTAACATCTGTATTCATTTATTCCCAACTTTACATTGGATGGATCCTATAGTCTATATCCTGCTATGGTTCAGAGCACGGAACTCTTGCTAATGGAGAGATGTATTTAAAATAATCAGTACAAGAAAGATTGTTCACTTTACCTCCAAGGAAAACTTTGGCTTCTATAATGTTAAACAATAGACATGTACATCATTGGCACTTGTAAGCTCTATGAATAACTTATGGGCGGGAGGATGAATCTATAAACATTACAAAAAATTCTAGGTTAGGAGAATGCCTTTGATACTTGACCATTGTTATGTGATATGTATGACCTCGTGCATATGGGAAAGGGGAAACAATTGAAATTAATAACCTCACTACCTTTTTTCCTGTTTGAGGGATGCTATGATGTGGCCACTGGAAAAAAATAATCAGTCACATTGAGCGAAATCTAGCCTTTGGGCTGCGTTTTTTAATATATGGAAATGTCGTAATTTAATAGTGCTCTGCTACTAATTACCTCTCGTGATATTTTTTCCTGAAGTCTCTTTACACAGACCTAAATTGAACTAGATTGCTTCTTTTTCTCATTTCTTATACAGAGACCTCATTTCAGTCTGAAACAGGTATGAGATGAAAGTACCTAGTCTTCACATTGATCCTCTATAATGAATATATTATCCTGGAACCTTCTTGGCTTACCTTTTGCTGTTGGATAACACCACATTTTATTAAAGATCTGTGAAATGTTCCCTGAGATGTTACATAGCCTGTTCTCTTTAGACAGTAAGTTGTGCAAAATCTTCTTGGCTTTGTATAGGTGATAACAGGAAACAAGAATAATGAGATAAAACCTCTTCGTTCAGGTTTTTTAATTGAGGAACAAATTATTTCATAGTTTCTCATTAGTTATTCCCATGGATTCTAATGACAAGGTGCCAACTTTCACACTTTAAACAGGTTAATTAATCAGGTAGTAATGAAGTTGGGTGATACCTGAGTGTTGGTGTGCCGAATAATCACAGTTCTTAATAATGTGCTTAAATGTCTGTAAACCTGAGAGGATAAGTTGAAATTCAGATCTTCTGAGTTCCGCATAAATAAACATGTGCTAGCTAATGGGAAAACTAATTTCAACTTATTACATGAGGTACAATCTTTGTGTGCTCTACATATATGTTGAATATGCACATAGAATGCATATATTCATACTTAGATTCATATGTTGCTATTTTCATTTGATGCATAAGCACAAGCATATTTCAGCTTTAACATTCATATAATCCATACTTTGCTTAGCTGATCCATAAAGTTGTATATCTTAAATCTAATAGTTCAATTGTGATTTGAGTTGTGAAACAAGTTCAGAATGAAATTTACGTGAAATCATACAATGTGACAGGAGTGTGTGAGTGTGTTGAATGAGAGATCATTACCAGGAAGGCATCACTAAGGTGTATGTTATATTGAGGATACTGAGTGCACACTGCTAACACAGATATAATGGGAGGTCTCAGGTTCACCTGATGCCTCTCTTCATAATTTCAGGAAGGACCAGCAAATGAAAAAGTATACATCTGATATGTTGAATATCCACATATTTATAATCATGGAAAGAGATAATATTTTAAGAATAGACACATTATTTCTCTTTTTTTGTAATGATATTGTAGACAAGTTGTTAATAGAACAGGAGGCTCAGGATACAGGCATTGTCTCTCCTCTCAGCAGTTAATGTGTTGTCCTTGTGAAATCAGCAATGAAGAAGAACAAAACAGCTTCACAAACGTAGGGTGTGGCACATCTACATTGCCCTGGTAAAAGTGAAAACATCGATGAGATGTAACATATAGAATTTGCTCTCAATAAATTAGAATCAAAAGACTGTGGGTAGGTCAGGGAGAAAGAGTGTGTTCCAATCAATATTAAGGCAAATTCTCCTATCAACTTCCAGTGATCAAAAGTGAATCCACTGTGGTTAGGAAGCAGTAAAGGACTTGAAATGTCTCACACTTCTAGACTATTGCTCCACACCAAGCAATTAGTGGTGAAGTTCTGGACACAACTCCCACAGCATGGGAGTCATGCAGCCAAGTCTTTTTTCGTTACTGTCTTCTTTTTTCTTAGTCTCTCCCTTCCTCCTTCCCTGTCTCCCTCCTCCACTTTCCCTTTCTCTTTTCTTTTCTTTTTCCTTTCCTTTCTCTCTTTTCCCTCCCTTCCTCCCTTCCTTCCTCCCTTCCTCCCTTCCTCC